>SRSE01001152.1:0-21666 GCA_005024645.1 Planiliza haematocheilus
CTTCAGGCCCTGGTTATCCTCTTACAAACAGGCGAAAAATTAGGCGAGGATAGACATTTCACATTTCTCCTTTCATTTCATACACAATTTCATACACAATTAAATCAAGTATAGTAACAGATACAACATTTCTGACACTGGGAATAGATTCCCAGAGGTCTCTAGATGTCCCCAGACACCAAGGACATGCATATGAACTTAAATGAGACTTAACCAGTCTCATTTATGAGTAGACCTGACAGAACACACATTAAGCACTTTAATGTGTGTTCTGTACAAGTTCAAGAACCATTCTTATGCATTTTCTGAGTCATTCACCTTTGTTTTAGGCACAAAAAAGTTTTGGCTGGTAAAAAACTACTGTGGCCAAAAAAGTTAACTTCAGGCCCTGGTTATCCTCTTACAAATAGGGGAAAAATTAGGCGAGGATAGACATTTCACATTTCTCCTTTCATTTCATACAATTAAATCAAGTATAGTAGCAGATACAACATTTCTGACACTGGGAATAGATTCCCCGAGGTCTGTAGATGTCCCCAGACACCAAGGACATGCATATGAACCATGCAATTGTGTAACAATCTTCATTTACTTTGGGAATGTATTTTTAGGCGTGTTTCTTAAAATATGCTTAGGGGTTAACAGGTTAAGCTGTCACAGCAGGTTTCAAGTCAAACAACACGGATGGGTCGAGATACGAGGTCAACTCCAGTTCGGCGGCTCTGCCGCCGATTTCGACGGCCTGTCGCGGGCGAAAGCTGTTGCCAGTCGCTCCAGAAAGCAAGGCATTGATGAGGCGTGGTCCGAAGGCGGCCCGTGCCAGATTTGGTGAAGATCAGATGAAATTTGTGACCCGTGAAAACTTTTTGATGTTTTTGATGAAATCCAATATGGCGGCCGAATCGATGACGATGACGTCACAAGTCGACCTGCACTATCACCAGACACCATTAGTACATTTTAATTCCAAACACATCGAGAAATACAGGCCAAAATGCATGTTTTGCTAATTGCAGCGCCACCTAGAGGTCAAAGGTCACCAATTTCTTCGAGCGTCGTCCCGATGCGTTCCTGAGTAGCTGCAGCAAGTTTGGCTTTGATACCTGCAAGGGTTGCCTAGATACCAGCTTGAAACCGCTTTGCCGCCTTCGCCGCCGATTTCGATCGGCTTGTAGCGGCCGAACGGTTTGGAACCCGAAGACGGCTGATACTATCGTTTGTGCGCGTCGGTCAGAAGACGGCCTGTGCCGATTTTGGTGAGAATCAGACAAAATTTGTGACCTGTGAAACCTCTGAAGTGTTTTTGATTCAATCCAAAATGGCGGAACATCCGACGGGGCGACATGAACATCGTGGGTATCTTTGACCTCGGCACGATCCAAGGACTCCAACGGCACCAGGGTTTTGAATGTCAGGCCTACGGGTCAAAGGTTATAAGCAAAAACGCAATTTTGCTAATAACGTCGCCCCCTAGCGGCCGAATGACACCAAATTTTTATTGCCCACTCCTAGGCGAGGGTCGAAGCGCGTGACCAGGTTTGGTCTTCGGAAGTCAAAGCGTCTCCGAGATATAAGAAAACTTCCTGTTTTGCGGCGTCGCCGCCGACTGCGATCGGCCAACGCGAAAAGTTGCCATCGACTGTCACCGGGGCAACCCCCGGTATGTGCGGATGTCACAATTTCATTTCAAATCAAAACGCATCGAGAGATATGAGCAAAAACAATGTTTTCTCAATTATAGCGCCCCCCAGTGGCCACGAGACACCAGATTTTGTCCGTGCGCTTGGGACCGAGTCTGGAGGCGTGCTACCAAATTTGGTGTCATTGCTCCAAAGCGTTGCCGAGATATGAGCTCAAACGGAAAAACGGCGCCGTCACCGCCGATTTCGATTGGCTGTTACGGGCGAACGCTCATATTTCCGAAGACGGCTGATACTATCGTTTGTGCGCGTCGGTCAGAAGACGGTCTGTGTCGATTTTCGTGAGAATCGGACAAAATTTGCGACCCGTGAAACTTTTGGCGTGTTTTTGACATAATCCAAAATGGCGGAAAATCCATCATGGCGGAAATTGACGCCATAGGGTGCGTTGAAGTCGGCTTGGTCCAAGGATTCCAGCGATACCTTGTTTTAAATTATCAGACACGCGGTTCAAAAGTTACACGCGCAAATGTACTTCAAAGTTGACCCGTTGGTGGCGCTAGAGCGTGGTTTGTGCTTAGATGAAACTCAGTCAAAATAATGTTGAGACTGTCCTTAAGCTGTGTGCAAAATTTCAAAACTTTTTACCGCACGGTTCTAGGGGCTGCCATAGACTCCCATGGCGGAATAATAATAATAATAATAATAATAATAGGGAAGAAAACGTACAAACACAATAGTGTCCTACGCAGCTTCGCTGCTTGGCCACTAATTAAAGCTGCAAGCAGCATTGTCGTGGCCAAGCAGGCAGTTCGGCCGTCCAGACTTGTCATGCAACTAAACCTGGTCGCGTAAGCCCGACGGACCCGGTACCGGGTCCAGAATAGCGTTAAAGTGTTTACGGCGTATCAAAAGTTATTTCCATGCTGCGGTCGGTTTTTATTCTAAATGTTTCCAAAAGACGAGGCTTCAAAGCTACCAAAACAACAGTCTAAGTGTATTTTTCTCAAAGACAGTTTGTTCGGCAATAATTCAAACATTTAACTAAAAAAAAAACAACAGCTGGGTGAATATACGGGACAGCCGAAACTAAATGCAGTGGTATTCTATATCCCCTCGATCGATTGCATCATGTTAAGACAAAACAAACCAGAGGAGTTGATCCTTCCGCTCATACAAAGCAAAACATAGTCCGACACTAAACCAGCAAACGTAAGCCCCGTAGCAACGACGGTGCAAAAGTTCGCATTTTGTTGTTGACACGTGTGTGTTTATGTCTCAATATTACATCAAATAACAAAGCAGATTTCCCTACCCTTTCGTGGCCATTTTGAGTCTGCCCGGTGAACGCTCCGCTCAAAACAAACAGCACTGGAGCCCGCATTGTGTTGTCACTGCTCGATTTCATACACGGTCCTTTGCTTCCATCTGCTGGTTGTATGTTGGTACTGCAGCGTAAATTACACTGCAGCTGAGATGACAAGCTTTCGATTGAGGTCTCAATTTCCGAGGTAAACCTCTGGTTACCTCGACTTTTTTCGATGCGTTTTTTTTTGTTCTAAATGCCTGCCACGACACCAGGTCAGATACAGTTGTAATCATTATGTAGGTCTACTCATAAATGAGAGTGGTTAAGTGTCATTTATGAGTAGACCTGACAGAACACACATTAAGCACTTTAATGTGTGTTCTGTACAAGTTCAAGAACCATTCTTATGCATTTTCTGAGTCATTCACCTTTGTTTTAGGCACAAAAAATTTTAGCTGGTAAAAATCTACTGTGGCCAAAAAAGTTAACTTCAGGCCCTGGTTATCCTCTTACAAACAGGCGAAAAATTAGGCGAGGATAGACATTTCACATTTCTCCTTTCATTTCATACACAATTTCATACACAATTAAATCAAGTATAGTAACAGATACAACATTTCTGACACTGGGAATAGATTCCCAGAGGTCTCTAGATGTCCCCAGACACCAAGGATATGCATATATGAACTTAAATGAGACTTAACCAGTCTCATTTATGAGTAGACCTGACAGAACACACATTAAGCACTTTAATGTGTGTTCTGTACAAGTTCAAGAACCATTCTTATGCATTTTCTGAGTCATTCACCTTTGTTTTAGGCACAAAAAAGTTTTGGCTGGTAAAAAACTACTGTGGCCAAAAAAGTTAACTTCAGGCCCTGGTTATCCTCTTACAAATAGGGGAAAAATTAGGCGAGGATAGACATTTCACATTTCTCCTTTCATTTCATACAATTAAATCAAGTATAGTAGCAGATACAACATTTCTGACGCTGGGAATAGATTCCCCGAGGTCTGTAGATGTCCCCAGACACCAAGGACATGCATATGAACCATGCAATTGTGTAACAATTCTTCATTTACTTTGGAATGTATTTTTAGGCGTGTTTCTTAAAATATGCTTAGGGGTTAACAGGTTAAGCTGTCACAGCAGGTTTCAAGTCAAACAACACAGGATCGGTCGAGATACGAGGTCAACTCCAGTTCGGCGGCTCTGCCGCCGATTTCGACGGCCTGTCGCGGGCGAAAGCTGTTGCCAGTCGCTCCAGAAAGCAAGGCATTGATGAGGCGTGGTCCGAAGGCGGCCTGTGCCAGATTTGGTGAAGATCAGATGAAATTTGTGACCCGTGAAAACTTTTTGATGTTTTTGATGAAATCCAATATGGCGGCCGAATCGATGACGATGACGTCACAAGTCGACCTGCACTATCACCAGACACCATTAGTACATTTTAATTCCAAACACATCGAGAGCTACAGGCCAAAATGCATGTTTTGCAAATTGCAGCGCCACCTAGAGGTCAAAGGTCACCAATTTCTTTGAGCGTCGTCCTGATGCGTTCCTGAGTAGCTGCAGCAAGTTTGTCTTTGATACCTGCAAGGGTTGCTGAGATATCAGCTTGAAACCGCTTTGCCGCCTTCACCGCCGATTTCGATCGGCTGTAGCGGCCGAACGGTTTGGAACCCGAAGACGGCCGATACTATCGTTTGTGCGCGTCGGTCAGAAGACGGCCTGTGCCGATTTTGGTGAGAATCAGACAAAATTTGTGACCTGTGAAACCGTGGAAGTGTTTTTGATTCAATCCAAAATGGCGGAACATCCGACGGGGCGACATGAACATCGTGGGTATCTTTGACCTCGGCACGATCCAAGGACTCCAACGGCACCAGGGTTTTGAATGTCAGGCCTACGGGTCAAAGGTTATAAGCAAAAACGCAATTTTGCTAATAACGTCGCCCCCTAGCGGCCGAATGACACCAAATTTTTATTGCGCACTCCTAGGCGAGGGTCGAAGCGCGTGACCGGGTTTGGTCTTCGGAAGTCGAAGCGTCTCCGAGATATGAGAAAACTTCCTGTTTTGCGGCGTCGCCGCCGACTGCGATCGGCCAACGCGAAAAGTTGCCATCGACTGTCACCGGGGCAACCCCCGGTATGTGCGGATGTCACAATTTCATTTCAAATCAAAACGCATCGAGAGATATGAGCAAAAACAATGTTTTCCCAATTATAGCGCCCCCCAGTGGCCACGAGACACCAGATTTTGTCCGTGCGCTTGGGACCGAGTCTGGAGGCGTGCTACCAAATTTGGTGTCATTGCTCCGAAGCGTTGCCGAGATATGAGCTCAAACGGAAAACGGCGCCGTCGCCGCCGATTTCGATTGGCTGTTACGGGCGAACGCTCATATTTCCGAAGACGGCTGATACTATCGTTTGTGCGCGTCGGTCAGAAGACGGTCTGTGTCGATTTTCGTGAGAATCGGACAAAATTTGCGACCCGTGAAACTTTTGGCGTGTTTTTGACATAATCCAAAATGGCGGAAAATCCATCATGGCGGAAATTGACGCCATAGGGTGCGTTGAAGTCGGCTTGGTCCAAGGATTCCAGCGATACCTTGTTTTCAATTATCGGACACGCGGTTCAAAAGTTACACGCGCAAATGTACTTCAAAGTTTGACCCGTTGGTGGCGCTAGAGCGTGGTTTGTGCTTAGATGAAACTTGGTCAAATTAATGTTGAGACTGTCCTTAAGCTGTGTGCAAAATTTCAAAACTTTTTACCGCACGGTTCTAGGGGCTGCCATAGACTCCCATGGCGGAATAATAATAATAATAATTAAAGCTGCAAGCAGCATTGTCGTGGCCAAGCAGACAGTCCGGCCGTCCAGACTTGTCACGCAACTAAACGCAGTCGCGTAAGCCCGACGGACCCGGTACCGGGTCCAGAATAGCGTTAAAGTGTTTACGGCGTATCAAAAGTTATTTACATGCTGCGGTCGGTTTTTATTCTAAATGTTTCCAAAAGACGAGGCTTCAAAGCTACCAAAACAACAGTCTAAGTGTATTGTTCTCAAAGACAGTTTGTTCGGCAATAATTCAAACATTTAACAAAAAAAAACAACAGCTGGGTGAATATACGGGACAGCCGAAACTAAATGCAGTGGTATTCTATATCCCCTCGCTCGATTGCATCATGTTAAGACAAAACAAACCAGAGGAGTTGATCCTTCCGCTCATACAAAGCAAAACATAGTCCGACACTAAACCAGCAAACGTAAGCCCCGTAGCAACGACGGTGCAAAAGTTTGCATTTTGTTGTTGACACGTGTGTGTTTATGTCTCAATATTACATCAAATTACAAAGCAGATTTCCCTACCCTTTCGTGGCCATTTTGAGTCTGCCCGGTGAACGCTCCGCTCAAAACAAACAGCACGGCAGTCCGCATTGTGTCATCACTGCTCGATTTCATACACGGTCCTTTGCTTCCATCTGCTGGTTGTATGTTGGTACTGCAGCGTAAATTACACTGCAGCTGAGATGACAAGCTTTCGATTGAGTAACCTCTGGTTACCTCGACTTTTTTCGATGCGTTTTTTTTTTGTTCTAAATGCCTGCCACGACACCAGGTCAGATACAGTTGTAATCATTATGTAGGTCTACTCATAAATGAGAGTGGTTAAGTGTCATTTATGAGTAGACCTGACAGAACACACATTAAGCACTTTAATGTGTGTTCTGTACAAGTTCAAGAACCATTCTTATGCATTTTCTGAGTCATTCACCTTTGTTTTAGGCACAAAAAAATTTTAGCTGGTAAAAATCTACTGTGGCCAAAAAAGTTAACTTCAGGCCCTGGTTATCCTCTTACAAACAGGCGAAAAATTAGGCGAGGATAGACATTTCACATTTCTCCTTTCATTTCATACAATTAAATCAAGTATAGTATCAGATACAACATTTCTGACACTGGGAATAGATTCCCCGAGGTCTGTAGATGTCCCCAGACACCAAGGACATGCATATGAACCACGCAATTGTGTAACAATTCTTCATTTACTTTGGGAATGTATTTTTAGGCGTGTTTCTTAAAATATGCTTAGGGGTCAACAGGTTAAGCTGTCACAGCAGGTTTCAAGTCAAACAACACAGGATCGGTCGAGATACGAGGTCAACTCCATTTCGGCGGCTCCGCCGCCGATTTCGACGGCCTGTCGCGGGCGAAAGCTGTTGCCAGTCGATCCAGAAAGCAAGGCATTGATGAGGCGTGGTCCGAAGGCGGCCTGTGCCAGATTTGGTGAAGATCAGATGAAATTTGTGACCCGTGAAAACTTTTTGATGTTTTTGATGAAATCCAATATGGCGGCCGAATCGATGACGATGACGTCACAAGTCGACCTGCACTATCACCAGACACCATTAGTACATTTTAATTCCAAACACATCGAGAAATACAGGCCAAAATGCATGTTTTGCTAATTGCAGCGCCACGTAGAGGTCAAAGGTCACCAATTTCTTCGAGCGTCGTCCCGATGCGTTCCTGAGTAGCTGCAGCAAGTTTGGCTTTGATACCTGCAAGGGTTGCCTAGATACCAGCTTGAAACCGCTTTGCCGCCTTCGCCGCCGATTTCGATCGGCTGTAGCGGCCGAACGGTTTGGAACCCGAAGACGGCTGATACTATCGTTTGTGCGCGTCGGTCAGAAGACGGCCTGTGCCGATTTTGGTGAGAATCAGACAAAATTTGTGACCTGTGAAACCGTGGAAGTGTTTTTGATTCAATCCAAAATGGCGGAACATCCGACGGGGCGACATGAACATCGTGGGTATCTTTGACCTCGGCACGATCCAAGGACTCCAACGGCACCAGGGTTTTGAATGTCAGGCCTACGGGTCAAAGGTTATAAGCAAAAACGCAATTTTGCTAATAACGTCGCCCCCTAGCGGCCGAATGACACCAAATTTTTATTGCGCACTCCTAGGCGAGGGTCGAAGCGCGTGACCAGGTTTGGTCTTCGGAAGTCGAAGCGTCTCCGAGATATAAGAAAACTTCCTGTTTTGCGGCGTCGCCGCCGACTGCGATCGGCCAACGCGAAAAGTTGCCATCGACTGTCACCGGGGCAACCCCCGGTATGTGCGGATGTCACAATTTCATTTCAAATCAAAACGCATCGAGAGATATGAGCAAAAACAATGTTTTCTCAATTATAGCGCCCCCCAGTGGCCACGAGACACCAGATTTTGTCCGTGCGCTTGGGACCGAGTCTGGAGGCGTGCTACCAAATTTGGTGTCATTGCTCCGAAGCGTTGCCGAGATATGAGCTCAAACGGAAAACGGCGCCGTCGCCGCCGATTTCGATTGGCTGTTACGGGCGAACGCTCATATTTCCGAAGACGGCTGATACTATCGTTTGTGCGCGTCGGTCAGAAGACGGTCTGTGTCGATTTTCGTGAGAATCGGACAAAATTTGCGACCCGTGAAACTTTTGGCGTGTTTTTGACATAATCCAAAATGGCGGAAAATCCATCATGGCGGAAATTGACGCCATAGGGTGCGTTGAAGTCGGCTTGGTCCAAGGATTCCAGCGATACCTTGTTTTCAATTATCGGTCACGCGGTCCAAAAGTTACACACGCAAACGTACTTCAAAGTTTGACCCGTTGGTGGCGCTAGACCGTGCTTGGTGAGTGCATGAAACTCAGTCAAAATAATATTGAGACTGTCCTTAAGCTGTGTGCAAAATTTCAAAACTTTTTACCGCACGGTTCTAGGGGCTGCCATAGACTCCCATGGCGGAATAATAATAATAATAATAATTAAAGCTGCAAGCAGCATTGTCGTGGCCAAGCAGACAGTTCGGCAAGCCCGGATAGGCCGCGTAAACCGACGCGGTCGCGCCAGACGCGCGGCACTGAGCGGTCGCGGCAGGTTTCGAGCCGAACGACCGAGGATCGGCGGAGATGCGAGGTCGGCTCCCGTTCGGAGGCTTCGCCGCCGATTTCGACGGCCTGTCGCGGGCGAAAGCCGTTGCCGGTCGCTCCAGAAATCGAGGCGTTGATGAGGCGTGGTCCGAAGGCGGCCCGTGCCGAATTTGGTGAAGATCGGATGAAATTTGTGACCCGTGAAAACTTTTTGATGTTTTTGATGAAATCCAATATGGCGGCCGAATCGATGACGATGACGTCACAAGTCGACCTGCACTATCACCAGACACCATTAGTACATTTTAATTCCAAACACATTGAGAGCTGCAGGCCGAAATGCATGTTTTGCTAACTGCAGCGCCACCTAGAGGTCAAAGGTCACCAATTTCTTTGAGCGTCGTCGTGATGCGTTCCTGAGTAGCTGCAGCAAGTTTGGCTTTGATACCTGCAAGGGTTGCCGAGATATCAGCTTGAAACCGCTTTGCCGCCTTCGCCGCCGATTTCGATCGGCTGTAGCGGCCGAACGGTTTGGAACCCGAAGACGGCCGATACTATCGTTTGTGCGCGTCGGTCAGAAGACGGTCTGTGCCGATTTTTGTGAGAATCAGACAAAATTTGCGACCTGTGAAACCTCTGAAGTGTTTTTGATAAAATCCAAAATGGCGGAACATCCGACGGGGCGACATGAACATCGCAGGTATCGTTGACCTCGGCACGATCCAAGGAGTCCAACGGTACCAGGTTTATGAATGTCAGGCCTAAGGGTCAAAGGTTATAAGCAAAAACGCAATTTCGCTAATAACGTCGCCCCCTAGCGGCCGAATGACGCCAAATTTTTATTGCCCACTCCTAGGCGAGGGTCGAAGCGCGTGACCGAGTTTGGTCTTCGGAAGTCGAAGCGTCTCCGAGATATAAGAAAACTTCCTGTTTTGCGGCGTCGCCGCCGACTGCGATCGGCCAACGCGAAAAGTTACCATCGACTGTCACCGGGGCAACCCCCGGTATGTGCGGATGTCACAATTTCATTTCAAATCAAAACGCATGGAGAGATATGAGCAAAAACAATGTTTTCCGAATTATAGCGCCCCCCAGTGGCCACGAGACACCAGATTTTGTCCGTGCGCTTGGGACCGAGTCTGGAGGCGTGCTACCAAATTTGGTGTCATTGCTCCGAAGCGTTGCCGAGATATGAGCTCAAACGGAAAACGGCGCCGTCGCCGCCGATTTCGATTGGCTGTTACGGGCGAACGCTCATATTTCCGAAGACGGCTGATACTATCGTTTGTGCGCGTCGGTCAGAAGACGGTCTGTGTCGATTTTCGTGAGAATCGGACAAAATTTGCGACCCGTGAAACTTTTGGCGTGTTTTTGACATAATCCAAAATGGCGGAAAATCCATCATGGCGGAAATTGACGCCATAGGGTGCGTTGAAGTCGGCTTGGTCCAAGGATTCCAGCGATACCTTGTTTTCAATTATCGGTCACGCGGTTCAAAAGTTACACGCGCAAACGTACTTCAAAGTTTGACCCGTTGGTGGCGCTAGACCGTGCTTGGTGAGTGCATGAAACTCAGTCAAAATAATGTTGAGACTGTCCTTAAGCTGTGTGCAAAATTTCAAAACTTTTTACCGCACGGTTCTAGGGGCTGCCATAGACTCCCATGGCGGAATAATAATAATAATAATAATAATAATAATAATAATAATAATAGGGAAGAAAACGTACAAACACAATAGTGTCCTACGCAGCTTCGCTGCTTGGCCACTAATTAAAGCTGCAAGCAGCATTGTCGTGGCCAAGCAGACAGTTCGGCATGCCCGGATAGGTTGCGTAAACCGACGCGGTCGCGCCAGACGCGCGGCACTGAGCGGTCGCGGCAGGTTTCGAGCCGAACGACCGAGGATCGGCGGAGATGCGAGGTCGGCTCCCGTTCGGCGGCTTTGCCGCCGATTTCGACGGCCTGTCGCGGGCGAAAGCCGTTGCCGGTCGCTCCAGAAATGAAGGCGTTGATGAGGCGTGGTCCGAAGGCGGCCCGTGCAGAATTTGGTGAAGATCGGATGAAATTTGTGACCCGTGAAAACTTTTTGATGTTTTTGATTAAATCCAATATGGCGGCCGAATCGATGACGATGACGTCACAAGTCGACCTGCACTATCACCAGACACCATTAGTACATTTTAATTCCAAACACATTGAGAGCTACAGGCCGAAATGCATGTTTTGCTAACTGCAGCGCCACCTAGAGGTCAAAGGTCACCAATTTCTTTGAGCGTCGTCCTGATGCGTTCCTGAGTAGCTGTAGCAAGTTTGGCTTTGATACCTGCAAGGGTTGCTGAGATATCAGCTTGAAACCGCTTTGCCGCCTTCGCCGCCGATTTTGATTGGCTGTAGCGGCCGAACGGTTTGGAACCCGAAGACGGCCGATACTATCGTTTGTGCGCGTTGGTCAGAAGACGGTCTGTGCCGATTTTTGTGAGAATCAGACAAAATTTGCGACCTGTGAAACCTCTGAAGTGTTTTTGATAAAATCCAAAATGGCGGAACATCCGACGGGGCGACATGAACATCGCAGGTATCGTTGACCTCGGCACGATCCAAGGAGTCCAACGGTACCATGGTTTTGAATGTCAGGCCTACGGGTCAAAGGTTATAAGCAAAAACGCAATTTCGCTAATAACGTCGCCCCCTAGCGGCCGACTGACGCCAAATTTTTATTGCCCACTCCTAGGCGAGGGTCGAAGCGCGTGACCGAGTTTGGTCTTCGGAAGTCGAAGCGTCTCCGAGATATAAGAAAACTTCCTGTTTTGCGGCGTCGCCGCCGACTGCGATCGGCCAACGCGAAAAGTTACCATCGACTGTCACCGGGGCAACCCCCGGTATGTGCGGATGTCACAATTTCATTTCAAATCAAAACGCATGGAGAGATATGAGCAAAAACAATGTTTTCCGAATTATAGCGCCCCCCAGTGGCCACGAGACACCAGATTTTGTCCGTGCGCTTGGGACCGAGTCTGGAGGCGTGCTACCAAATTTGGTGTCATTGCTCCGAAGCGTTGCCGAGATATGAGCTCAAACGGAAAACGGCGCCGTCGCCGCCGATTTCGATTGGCTGTTACGGGCGAACGCTCATATTTCCGAAGACGGCTGATACTATCGTTTGTGCGCGTCGGTCAGAAGACGGTCTGTGTCGATTTTCGTGAGAATCGGACAAAATTTGCGACCCGTGAAACTTTTGGCGTGTTTTTGACATAATCCAAAATGGCGGAAAATCCATCATGGCGGAAATTGACGCCATAGGGTGCGTTGAAGTCGGCTTGGTCCAAGGATTCCAGCGATACCTTGTTTTCAATTATCGGACACGCGGTTCAAAAGTTACACGCGCAAATGTACTTCAAAGTTTGACCCGTTGGTGGCGCTAGACCGTGCTTGGTGAGTGCATGAAACTCAGTCAAATAATGTTGAGACTGTCCTTAAGCTGTGTGCAAAATTTCAAAACTTTTTACCGCACGGTTCTAGGGGCTGCCATAGACTCCCATGGCGGAATAATAATAATAATAATAATAATAATAATAATAATAGGGAAGAAAACGTACAAACACAATAGTGTCCTACGCAGCTTCGCTGCTTGGCCACTAATAATTAAAGCTGCAAGCAGCATTGTCGTGGCCAAGCAGGCAGTTCGGCAAGCCCGGATAGGCCGCGTAAACCGACGCGGTCGCGCCAGACGCGCGGCACTGAGCGGTCGCGGCAGGTTTCGAGCCGAACGACCGAGGATCGGCGGAGATGCGAGGTCGGCTCCCGTTTGGCGGCTTCGCCGCCGATTTCGACGGCCTGTCGCGGGCGAAAGCCGTTGCCGGTCGCTCCAGAAATCGAGGCGTTGATGAGGCGTGGTCCGAAGGCGGCCTGTGCAGAATTTGGTGAAGATCGGATGAAATTTGTGACCCGTGAAAACTTTTTGATGTTTTTGATTAAATCCAATATGGCGGCCGAATCGATGACGATGACGTGACAAGTCGACCTGCACTATCACCAGACACCATTAGTACATTTTAATTCCAAACACATTGAGAGCTACAGGCCAAAATGCATGTTTTGCTAACTGCAGCGCCACCTAGAGGTCAAAGGTCACCAATTTCTTTGAGCGTCGTCCTGATGCGTTCCTGAGTAGCTGCAGCAAGTTTGGCTTTGATACCTGCAAGGGTTGCCGAGATATCAGCTTGAAACCGCTTTGCCGCCTTCGCCGCCGATTTCGATTGGCTGTAGCGGCCGAACGGTTTGGAACCCGAAGACGGCCGATACTATCGTTTGTGCGCGTTGGTCAGAAGACGGTCTGTGCCGATTTTTGTGAGAATCAGACAAAATTTGCGACCTGTGAAACCTCTGAAGTGTTTTTGATAAAATCCAAAATGGCGGAACATCCGACGGGGCGACATGAACATCGCAGGTATCGTTGACCTCGGCACGATCCAAGGAGTCCAACGGTACCAGGTTTATGAATGTCAGGCCTAAGGGTCAAAGGTTATAAGCAAAAACGCAATTTCGCTAATAACGTCGCCCCCTAGCGGCCGACTGACGCCAAATTTTTATTGCCCACTCCTAGGCGAGGGTCGAAGCGCGTGACCGAGTTTGGTCTTCGGAAGTCGAAGCGTCTCCGAGATATAAGAAAACTTCCTGTTTTGCGGCGTCGCCGCCGACTGCGATCGGCTAACGCGAAAAGTTACCATCGACTGTCACCGGGGCAACCCCCGGTATGTGCGGATGTCACAATTTCATTTCAAATCAAAACGCATGGAGAGATATGAGCAAAAACAATGTTTTCCGAATTATAGCGCCCCCCAGTGGCCACGAGACACCAGATTTTGTCCGTGCGCTTGGGACCGAGTCTGGAGGCGTGCTACCAAATTTGGTGTCATTGCTCCGAAGCGTTGCCGAGATATGAGCTCAAACGGAAAACGGCGCCGTCGCCGCCGATTTCGATTGGCTGTTACGGGCGAACGCTCATATTTCCGAAGACGGCTGATACTATCGTTTGTGCGCGTCGGTCAGAAGACGGTCTGTGTCGATTTTCGTGAGAATCGGACAAAATTTGCGACCCGTGAAACTTTTGGCGTGTTTTTGACATAATCCAAAATGGCGGAAAATCCATCATGGCGGAAATTGACGCCATAGGGTGCGTTGAAGTCGGCTTGGTCCAAGGATTCCAGCGATACCTTGTTTTCAATTATCGGACACGCGGTTCAAAAGTTACACGCGCAAATGTACTTCAAAGTTTGACCCGTTGGTGGCGCTAGACCGTGCTTGGTGAGTGCATGAAACTCAGTCAAATAATGTTGAGACTGTCCTTAAGCTGTGTGCAAAATTTCAAAACTTTTTACCGCACGGTTCTAGGGGCTGCCATAGACTCCCATGGCGGAATAATAATAATAATAATAATTAAAGCTGCAAGCAGCATTGTCGTGGCCAAGCAGACAGTTCGGCAAGCCCGGATAGGCCGCGTAAACCGACGCGGTCGCGCCAGACGCGCGGCACTGAGCGGTCGCGGCAGGTTTCGAGCCGAACGACCGAGGATCGGCGGAGATGCGAGGTCGGCTCCCGTTCGGCGGCTTCGCCGCCGATTTCGACGGCCTGTCGCGGGCGAAAGCCGTTGCCAGTCGCTCCAGAAATCGAGGCGTTGATGAGGCGTGGTCCGAAGGCGGCCCGTGCCGAATTTGGTGAAGATCGGATGAAATTTGTGACCCGTGAAAACTTTTTGATGTTTTTGATTAAATCCAATATGGCGGCCGAATCGATGACGATGACGTCACAAGTCGACCTGCACTATCACCAGACACCATTAGTACATTTTAATTCCAAACACATTGAGAGCTACAGGCCAAAATGCATGTTTTGCTAACTGCAGCGCCACCTAGAGGTCAAAGGTCACCAATTTCTTTGAGCGTCGTCCTGATGCGTTCCTGAGTAGCTGCAGCAAGTTTGGCTTTGATACCTGCAAGGGTTGCTGAGATATCAGCTTGAAACCGCTTTGCCGCCTTCGCCGCCGATTTCGATTGGCTGTAGCGGCCGAACGGTTTGGAACCCGAAGACGGCCGATACTATCGTTTGTGCGCGTTGGTCAGAAGACGGTCTGTGCCGATTTTCGTGAGAATCAGACAAAATTTGCGACCTGTGAAACCTCTGAAGTGTTTTTGATAAAATCCAAAATGGCGGAACATCCGACGGGGCGACATGAACATCGTAGGGTATCGTTGACCTCGGCACGATCCAAGGAGTCCAACGGTACCAGGGTTTTGAATGTCAGGCCTACGGGTCAAAGGTTATAAGCAAAAACGCAATTTTGCTAATAACGTCGCCCCCTAGCGGCCGAATGACACCAAATTTTTATTGCCACTCCTAGGCGAGGGTCGAAGCGCGTGACCGAGTTTGGTCTTCGGAAGTCGAAGCGTCTCCGAGATATAAGAAAACTTCCTGTTTTGCGGCGTCGCCGCCGACTGCGATCGGCTAACGCGAAAAGTTGCCATCGACTGTCACCGGGGCAACCCCCGGTATGTGCGGATGTCACAATTTCATTTCAAATCAAAACGCATGGAGAGATATGAGCAAAAACAATGTTTTCCGAATTATAGCGCCCCCCAGTGGCCACGAGACACCAGATTTTGTCCGTGCGCTTGGGACCGAGTCTGGAGGCGTGCTACCAAATTTGGTGTCATTGCTCCGAAGCGTTGCCGAGATATGAGCTCAAACGGAAAACGGCGCCGTCGCCGCCGATTTCGATTGGCTGTTACGGGCGAACGCTCATATTTCCGAAGACGGCTGATACTATCGTTTGTGCGCGTCGGTCAGAAGACGGTCTGTGTCGATTTTCGTGAGAATCGGACAAAATTTGCGACCCGTGAAACTTTTGGCGTGTTTTTGACATAATCCAAAATGGCGGAAAATCCATCATGGCGGAAATTGACGCCATAGGGTGCGTTGAAGTCGGCTTGGTCCAAGGATTCCAGCGATACCTTGTTTTCAATTATCGGTCACGCGGTTCAAAAGTTACACGCGCAAATGTACTTCAAAGTTTGACCCGTTGGTGGCGCTAGAGCCGTGCTTGGTGAGTGCATGAAACTCAGTCAAATTAATGTTGAGACTGTCCTTAAGCTGTGTGCAAAATTTCAAAACTTTTTACCGCACGGTTCTAGGGGCTGCCATAGACTCCCATGGCGGAATAATAATAATAATAATTAAAGCTGCAAGCAGCATTGTCGTGGCCAAGCAGACAGTTCGGCAAGCCCGGATAGGCCGCGTAAACCGACGCGGTCGCGCCAGACGCGCGGCACTGAGCGGTCGCGGAAGGTTTCGAGCCGAACGACCGAGGATCGGCGGAGATGCGAGGTCGGCTCCCGTTTGGCGGCTTCGCCGCCGATTTCGACGGCCTGTCGCGGGCGAAAGCTGTTGCCAGTCGCTCCAGAAACGAAGGCGTTGATGAGGCGTGGTCCGAAGGCGGCCCGTGCCGAATTTGGTGAAGATCAGATGAAATTTGTGACCCGTGAAAACTTTTTGATGTTTTTGTTGAAATCCAATATGGCGGCCGAATCGATGACGATGACGTCACAAGTCGACCTGCACTATCACCAGACACCATTAGTACATTTTAATTCCAAACACATCGAGAGCTACAGGCCAAAATGCATGTTTTGCTAATTGCAGCGCCACCTAGAGGTCAAAGGTCACCAATTTCATTGAGCGTCGTCCTGATGCGTTCCTGAGTAGCTGCAGCAAGTTTGTCTTTGATACCTGCAAGGGTTGCTGAGATATCAGCTTGAAACCGCTTTGCCGCCTTCGCCGCCGATTTCGATCGGCTGTAGCGGCCAAACGGTTTGGAACCCGAAGACGGCTGATACTATCGTTTGTGCGCGTCGGTCAGAAGACGGTCTGTGCCGATTTTCGTGAGAATCAGATAAAATTTGCGACCTGTGAAACCTCTGAAGTGTTTTTGATTCAATCCAAAATGGCGGAACATCCGACGGGGCGACATGAACATCGTGGGTATCGTTGACCTCGGCACGATCCAAGGAGTCCAACGGTACCAGGGTTTTGAATGTCAGGCCTACGGGTCAAAGGTTATAAGCAAAAACGCAATTTTGCTAATAACGTCGCCCCCTAGCGGCCGAATGACACCAAATTTTTATTGGGCCCTCCTAGGCGAGGGTCGAAGCGCGTGACCGAGTTTGGTCTTCGGAAGTCGAAGCGTCTCCGAGATATAAGAAAACTTCCTGTTTTGCGGCGTCGCC
The DNA here is from genome assembly GCA_005024645.1 of Planiliza haematocheilus. NCBI lineage: Eukaryota > Metazoa > Chordata > Actinopteri > Mugiliformes > Mugilidae > Planiliza > Planiliza haematocheilus. The sequence continues at coordinate 17,144 of SRSE01001152.1, forward strand.
GCCGACTGCGATCGGCTAACGCGAAAAGTTACCATCGACTGTCACCGGGGCAACCCACGGTATGTGCGGATGTCACAATTTCATTTCAAATCAAAACGCATCGAGAGATATGAGCAAAAACAATGTTTTCTCAATTATAGCGCCCCCCAGTGGCCACGAGACACCAGATTTTGTCCGTGCGCTTGGGACCGAGTCTGGAGGCGTGCTACCAAATTTGGTGTCATTGCTCCGAAGCGTTGCCGAGATATGAGCTCAAACGGAAAACGGCGCCGTCGCCGCCGATTTCGATTGGCTGTTACGGGCGAACGCTCATATTTCCGAAGACGGCTGATACTATCGTTTGTGCGCGTCGGTCAGAAGACGGTCTGTGTCGATTTTCGTGAGAATCGGACAAAATTTGCGACCCGTGAAACTTTTGGCGTGTTTTTGACATAATCCAAAATGGCGGAAAATCCATCATGGCGGAAATTGACGCCATAGGGTGCGTTGAAGTCGGCTTGGTCCAAGGATTCCAGCGATACCTTGTTTTCAATTATCGGACACGCGGTTCAAAAGTTACACGCGCAAATGTACTTCAAAGTTTGACCCGTTGGTGGCGCTAGAGCGTGGTTTGTGCTTAGATGAAACTTGGTCAAATTAATGTTGAGACTGTCCTTAAGCTGTGTGCAAAATTTCAAAACTTTTTACCGCACGGTTCTAGGGGCTGCCATAGACTCCCATGGCGGAATAATAATAATAATAATAATAGGGAAGAAAACGTACAAACACAATAGTGTCCTACGCAGCTTCGCTGCTTGGCCACTAATTAAAGCTGCAAGCAGCATTGTCGTGGCCAAGCAGGCAGTTCGGCCGTCCAGACTTGTCACGCAACTAAACGCAGTCGCGTAAGCCCGACGGACCCGGTACCGGGTCCAGAAAAGCGTTAAAGTGTTTACGGCGTATCAAAAGTTATTTACATGCTGCGGTCGGTTTTTATTCTAAATGTTTCCAAAAGACGAGGCTTCAAAGCTACCAAAACAACAGTCTAAGTGTATTTTTCTCAAAGACAGTTGTTCGGCAATAATTCAAACATTTAACTAAAAAAAAAAAAACAGCTGGGTAAATATACGGGACAGCCGAAACTAAATGCAGTGGTATTCTATATCCCTTCGATCGATTGCATCATGTTAAGACAAAACAAACCAGAGGAGTTGATCCTTCCGCTCATACAAAGCAAAACATAGTCCGACACTAAACCAGCAAACGTAAGCCCCGTAGCAACGACGGTGCAAAAGTTCGCATTTTGTTGTTGACACGTGTGTGTTTATGTCTCAATATTCCATCAAATAACAAAGCAGATTTCCCTACCGTTCGTGGCCATTTGAGTCTGCCCGGTGAACGCTCCGCTCAAAACAAACAGCACGGCAGTCCGCATTGTGTCGTCACTGCTCGATTTCATACACGGTCTTTTGCTTCCATCTGCTGGTTGTATGTTGGTACTGCAGTGTAAATTACACTGCAGCTGAGATGACAAGCTTTCGATTGAGGTCTCATTTACCGAGGTAAACCTCTGGTTACATCGACTTTTTTCGATGCGTTTTTTTTTGTTCTAAATGCCTGCCACGACACCAGGTCAGATACAGTTGTAATCATTATGTAGGTCTACTCATAAATGAGAGTGGTTAAGTTTAATTTATGAGTAGACCTGACAGAACACACATTAAGCACTTTAATGTGTGTTCTGTACAAGTTCAAGAACCATTCTTATGCATTTTCTGAGTCATTCACCTTTGTTTTAGGCACAAAAAAATTTTAGCTGGTAAAAATCTACTGTGGCCAAAAAAAGTTACTTCAGGCCCTGGTTATCCTCTTACAAACAGGCGAAAAATTAGGCGAGGATAGACATTTCACATTTCTCCTTTCATTTCATACACAATTTCATACACAATTAAATCAGTATAGTACAGATACAACATTTCTGACACTGGGAATAGATTCCAGAGGTCTCTAGATGTCCCCAGACACCAAGGACATGCATATGAACTTAAATGAGACTTAACCAGTCTCATTTATGAGTAGACCTGACAGAACACACATTAAGCACTTTAATGTGTGTTCTGTTCAAGTTCAAGAACCATTCTTATGCATTTTCTGAGTCATTCACCTTTGTTTTAGGCACAAAAATGTTTTGGCTGGTAAAAAACGACTGTGGCCAAAAAAGTTAACTTCAGGCCCTGGTTATCCTCTTACAATAGGGGAAATATTAGGCGAGGATAGACATTTCACATTTCTTCTCTTCATTTCATACAATTAATCAAGTATAGTAGCAGATACAACATTTCTGACACTGGGAATAGATTCCCCGAGGTCTGTAGATGTCCCCAGACACCAAGGACATGCATATTAACCATGCAATTGTGTAACAATTCTTCATTTACTTTGGGAATGTATTTTTAGGCGTGTTTCTTAAATATGCTTAGGGGTTAACAGGTTAAGCTGTCACAGCAGGTTTCAAGTCAAACAAACACAGGATCGGTCGAGATACGAGGTCAACTCCGTTCGGCGGCTCTGCCGCCGATTTCGACGGCCTGTCGCGGGCGAAAGCTGTTGCCAGTCGCTCAGAAAGCAAGGCATTGATTAGGCGTGGTCCGAAGGCGGCCCGTACCGCATTTGGTGAAGATGGGATGAAATTTGTGACCCGTGAAAACTTTTTAATGTTTTGATTAAATCCAATATGGCGGCCGAATCGATGACGATACGTCACAAGTCGACCTGCACTATCCCAGACAATAGTAGTACATTTAATTCAAACACACTCGAGAGCTACAGGCCAAAATGCATGTTTTGTTAATTGCAGCGCCACCTAGAGGTCAAAGGTCACCAAGTGTCTTTGAGCGTCGTCCTGATGGCGTTCCTGAGTAGCTGTAGCAGTTTGTCTTTGATACCTGCAAGGGTTGCTGAGATATCAGCTTGAAACCGCTTTGCCGCCTCGCCGCCGATTTTGATCGGCTGTAGCGGCCAACGGTTTGGAACCCGAAGACGCTGATCGTTTGTGCGCGTCGGTCAGAAGACGGTCCTGTGGTATTTTGTGAGAATCAGACAAAATTTGTGACCTGTGAAACCTCTGAAGTGTTTTTGATTCAATCCAAAATGGCGGAACATCCACGGGGCAAAGAATGAACATCGTGGGTACTTGACCTCGGCACGATCCAAGGAGTCCAACGGTACCAGGGTTTTGAATGTCAGGCCTACGGGTCAAAGTTATAAGCAAAAACGCAATTTGCTAATACGTCGCCCCCTAGCGGCCGAATGACACCAAATTTTTATTGCGCACTCCTAGGCGAGGGTCGAAGCGCTGACCGAGTTTGGTCTTCGGAAGTCGAAGCGTCTCCGAGATATAGAAAACTTCCTGTTTTGCGGCGTCGCCGCCGACTGCGATCGGCCAACGCGAAAAGTTGCCATCGACTGTCACCGGGCAACCCCGGTATGTGCGGATGTCACAATTTATTTCAAATCAAAACGCATGGAGAGATATGAGCAAAAACAATGTTTTCCAATTATATAGCGCCCCCCAGTGGCCACGAGACACCAGATTTTGTCCGTGCGCTTGGGACCGAGTCTGGAGGCGTGCTACCAAATTTGGTTTCATTGCTCCGAAGCGTTGCCGAGATATGAGCTCAAACGGAAAACGGCGCCGTCGCCGCCGATTTCGATTGGCTGTTACGGGCGAACGCTCATATTTCCGAAGACGGCTGATACTATCGTTTGTGCGCGTCGGTCAGAAGACGGTCTGTGTCGATTTTCGTGAGAATCGGACAAAATTGCGACCCGTGAAACTTTTGGCGTGTTTTTGACATAATCCAAAATGGCGGAAATCCATCATGGCGGAAATTGACGCCATAGGGTGCGTTGAAGTCGGCTTGGTCCAAGGATTCCAGCGATACCTTGTTTTCAATTATCGGACACGCGGTTCAAAAGTTACACGCGCAAATGTACTTCAAAGTTTGACCCGTTGGTGGCGCTAGAGCGTGGTTTGTGCTTAGATGAAACTTGGTCAAATTAATGTTGAGACTGTCCTTAAGCTGTGTGCAAAATTTCAAAACTTTTTACCAGCACGGTTCTAGGGGCTGCCATAGACTCCCATGGCGGAATAATAATAATAATAGGGAAGAAAACGTACAAACACAATAGTGTCCTACGCAGCTTCGCTGCTTGGCCACTAATTAAAGCTGCAAGCAGCATTGTCGTGGCCAAGCAGACAGTTCGCGGCGGCGTCCGTCAGACTTGTCACGCAACTAAACGCAGTCGCGTAAGCCCGACGGACCCGGTACCGGGTCCAGAATAGCGTTAAAGTGTTTACGGCGTATCAAAAGTTATTTACATGCTGCGGCCGGTTTTTATTCTAAATGTTTCCAAAAGACGAGGCTTCAAAGCTACCAAAACAACAGTCTAAGTGTATTTTTCTCAAAGACAGTTTGTTCGGCAATAATTCAAACATTTAACTAAAAAAAAAACAACAGCTGGGTGAATATACGGGACAGCCG
>SRSE01001153.1:0-90000 GCA_005024645.1 Planiliza haematocheilus
AGTATAAAAGTCTGGATGTAATAATTGTGTTTTCACAGAGCGGAGATTTCACTGACGGACACATGATGAGAGGCGCGATTGGTCGAATCCCGAGCATCGTCATCACCTCTGAGACCAGCCCCTTCCTTCCGATTGGACGAAAAGGTTCCCGCACAACCAGATCCAAGACGACCAACAGCAGCAGCACGGGGGCGGGGCCAGGGTAGAGCTCCGCCCCCTCCCACCCCGGTGTCATGTGACTGTCAGATATTTAACGTCTGAGCTTCAGAAACAAATGAAGCCGTCGTAGGAGTAGATTTAAAATTTTATACCTCGTATATTTCCAGAAGATTTCTCCAACGCTCTCTGAGCTTTTTGATTTGGTTTTTATAGATTTCTATGGAGATTCTCATGCTTAGAGAACATGTTTCAGACTTTTTAACCAATGAAATAACTTCTTAAAGAGCAGTTTAACACCAGGTAAACAAGACAAAAATACATTGCATCATTTGAACATAACGCTGCCTCGTACAGTGAATACTTCACATAACATAGAATGAAACAACCGAAAATGTGGATTTGGTTTTAAGTTGCTCTTTAAAAGATTATTGAAAGTACAAAGAAGCTCTGAACACCAACACAGTGTTCTCTGCTGAGGTCCAATCAATGATTCTGACTCTGGAATGTGAAACTGGTACGACCTCTTCCCTGCCACCTTTCAGGGAAAAGTATTAATATGAGACAATGGATTTTTGTGATTCTTCTATAAACCCTGTGGTTTGTGTTCTTGTTTCCTCTTGCTCTGGGTTTATTTATCTGTGTTTTCCAGCTGAGTGACGTGACAGTTTGAAAGTTTTCGGGTTTTGTGAAACTAAATTAAAACTTCATTTTAGTTGTAAAACCAAACGCCTTCCAGTCGACCATTAGCTAAATACCTGATAAACACATTAGTACATTTATAAGCTCTAAAATGAGATCCAAATGTTAGCATCTCAAGCTAACTAGCTAACAGTAAACAAGTGCTATTTAGCAACAGTGTTCATTTTCTTTAAAAACAAAAACATACAGCTGGAAAACAGTAAAGCTGCTATGTTAGCTAGCAGTCAAACAGCTATGCTAGCTAAGCAAATATATTTTATTATCAACAACAACGACTCAAACTCTCTCTCTCTGTTCTCATTGGATCTTGAACGCTGCCTGCAGAAGCACTTTGGTTAAGAAACCAGATATTTTTAAATGTTGTGTGTTTTTAAAGGTTTCATCCCATCGTGCTTCCGTTGTTTGATTTGTTCTTCTGTTTGTGTTAATTTTATAACTACATATTTAAGGTGTATTTTGCTGAAGGGCAGTGTTGTGGAATGTGATTGTGACGTTGTTGGTGTTTGTAACAGGGACGTAACTATTTATTGTAACGCAGACATGTTGGATTGAGTCAAGTTATTTTTTGTTTCTATCAAATAACTCAGCAACTTAATTAACTAAATGGTTGACCAACAACCAAACTAAACCACACTATTTCAGCTGCTAATTAAACTCTTAGCAAGTGCAACTGAGAAGCTATTGTTTAGGTAATATGTGAATTGATTTGTTGGTTAGCATAACATCCTAACACGCTGACTGTTAGCTAAAGAGCACAGCAAGTGTTGCTAGCTTAAAAATCTGCCGTCCTTTAAGCTACTAGTTGAACTAATTAGCCAAGTGAAACTAAGCTAGTTTGTTAGCTAACTTTAAAACCAAAATGTTAGCTAGCTTAACTTAGCAAACCCGCAGCTTTCAGCCGACACAAAATAAAGCAATCTCCAATTCAAACAATTCACTTTAGCTAACTTGAGCTGTTAGCTAAAGGTGATGGGAGATAGCATATTAGCAATGACACCAAGTGTTAGCTGCTGTAGTTCAGGTGTTAAAGGGTGATGGTAGTTATCGCGGCGCTGGTTCTGTACTGGGTTTTATAAATTCCATATCTTCAGACTTTTAAACGTCCTCTCTGAGACCTGCAGCGACACAAACCTCCTCAGTGTGTCGTTTATTTCTAATGTTTCTGCAGAAAAATAAGAAATCAGTGATGCAAACACTAATTAATGAGGTGAAATGTAAATGTTTGATTTATTACATCTCGTGTAATCAGGTTTCTGCTGTTAAAGGATGATGTGTGAGAAGCACAGGGTGACTTATTGTTGGTTTGTTAACTCCTTGACCTCAGTGTTTATTTTTCTAAATAAATAAATATTATTCACTGTGAAACGTCTCCGTCTGCGAACTTTAAATTATACACGTAACAGATTTATACAGGATGTAATGTGTAATGAAAAGTAATAATTATGTTTGTATAAACAAAGAAGAACAACTATTTTTATGACTGTACTTTATTAAAAATGAATTTCTAAGTACTAATAGACATCCTTAACATTACATTTTGTCAGATGAGATCAAATTTGCACAGAGAGATTTATTTTAACTTAATGGTTTTATTGTTTTAGTTCATCAGCTGTTCTCCAGGTGAGAGGAAACAAACTGACTCCTGCCTCTTTAAATAAAAACCTAGCTAATCAAAATCCGCTGTTAACCCCCCCTCCTCCCCCCCTCCTCCATCCCGGGACTCCCTCTCCGCCGGGCCGGGGACCGAGCAGGATCCCCGGATCACCGCAGGCCGTTCCGGTCGGTCGGTGACGGACAGACTCAGCAGGTGAGTTATCCACCTTTCCATCTACTTCCGGTCTGGTTCTGCCCTCTGCTGTTTAATCCCTTCATCATCTTCATCATCATCATCGTCCTCACCAACACAGACCGGCAACAGGTGGCTCCGCTCCCCGGGCTCGCAGCTCTGGAGGCCGGGTCATGACGGCAGCTCTCCCCGGGGAAGCCGCAGCCTGTTGCCCGGCAGAGCGACGCTCTTCTCCGGCTTCAGCCTCTGACATGTCGGCCTCGTTTTATTTTCAGCGTGTTCACTCGGTTCGCTGCACGGAGCGGCCCAGCGGGGCGGAGCTAAGAGGAAGCGACAGGTGGGCGGAGTCAGCGGGTCATCACCTGAGAGAAGAAGTGAGTTCATTAATATTCAGGTTATTTAGAGGAGCAGGGGGAGGAGCTTAAGACTAATATAAATATATTAAATATTAAATAAATATATTAAAATAATAAAAGTACTTTAGAAACTTTATGTATGAATGGAACCACTACACACTACACACTATACACTACACACTACACACTACACACTACACACTACACACTGTACTAGATACTACACACTACACACTATACACTACACACTACACACTATACACTACACACTACACACTACACACTACACACTATACACTACACACTACACACTATACACTGTACTAGATACTACACACTACACACTATACACTACACACTATACACTACACACTACACACTACACACTACACACTGTACTAGATACTACACACTACACACTATACACTACACACTATACACTACACACTACACACTATACACTGTACTAGATACTACACACTACACACTATACACTACACACTACACACTATACACTATACACTACACACTATACACTATACACTACACACTACACACTACACACTATACACTACACACTATACACTACACACTACACACTACACACTATACACTGTACTAGATACTACACACTACACACTATACACTACACACTATACACTACACACTACACACTATACACTACACACTACACACTATACACTACACACACACACACACACACACTATACACTACACACTACACACTATACACTACACACTACACACTATACACTACACACTACACACTACACACTATACACTACACACTACACACTACACATTACACACTATACTAGATAGTACACAGTAGAGGTCGACCGATAGTGGATTTTTGAATGCCGATATTATACCGATAGTTTGGAGCAGGAAAGAACCGATAACCGATTAATCGGCCGATACCCCCCCCCCCCCCCCCCCCAAAAAAGAAAAAAAATCAACACTGTTGGAAGTCCTGTTCTTTATTAAAACTAAAGAATTTACAAGAAATTCCCAAATTTTAAGATTCATGGCAAACTAAGATGAAGAGACTACACACAGACAGCTTTCATTTTAGCCTGTTAACAAGCTAACTGTTGTTAGCTTGTTAACAAGCTAACTGTTGTTAGCTTAACTAGCTCATGTAGGCTAAATCATGCCGGTGGAGATGTAGCTGTTTATGCTGAAATATGATGCACGTTTATGCTTGTTGAACTAGTGGTACTTATTGCCTCTGCGAATGAGGTTATGTTTGTTGACTTTCAACTTGTGAAGGTTTTATTTCACTTACACTGACACGTGTTGTCGTCCAGTCGACTTCTCCACAGATCACTTAACTCCTCTTTGCTGCCGCTGCACACGCTGCGTTTCTCTCTCTCTCTCTCTCGCTGTGTGTGAAGAGCAGCCCCGCCCCTCAGTGATCAGAGCGACAGAGCGGAGGTTTTATTTATTTATTTTTTTTCAGAGGAAAAAAATGGCAGCTATCGGCAACTATCGGCGCCAAATTCGGCCGATGCCGATAGTTTTTAAAACGTCCTATCGATTAATCGGTCGACCTCTACTACACAGTACATTACAATCTATGCAAACTATACATACTACATGTTAGCAATTAGCATTGATTAGCATAGCCATTAGCATCTCCAGGCTCCAGCCAAAGTCTCTGACGTCTGGTTGGTTTCAGGTTGTAGAGACGACGGATCTTGTTCAGATGCTAATATGCTAATATGCTAATATGTAGCTTTTTAGTGAGTCTGTTTAACGAGTAAATCATAAGCTATAGCTAATTAACTGTTAGCTAAACCTGAACCAAAGATATTAGACGTCCACTTTAATTCACATTCAGGATGTTTGAGATGCTCTGATTGATTTGATGAAGCCTTAATAGAAGACGACGTGATTACCAGTTTAATTTAGTTAATTACAATCAAAGAAATCATTAGAGACGAAGATAAACTACACAGCAACGAGGGATTTAAAGAAACAGTACGACGTGAGAATGCACTTAAAAGGAGGCGACTAGAAACAAAGCACAAGATAATTATTATTAATTTATTAAAATGAACATGTTTCCCCACAGCATCAACATAAAAGCTTTTTAATACAACAACTAAAACATTTCTTCATAAAAACGACTCAAAACAAAGTCGATAAAGAAACCGATGAACCAGAGATATGAGACTAAATGAGACCTGTCCTCATTGATGGACCAATGAACTCTAAAAGAAAATGTCAGGACATCTGTCCATGAGCTGAATGTGAAGAGAAACTGGGTCATGCAGCAAGACAAGGAGAACCAAGAACACAAGTGGTTCTACAAGAGAACGGTTAAAGAAGAACCAGATGAATGTTTAGGAACGGCCAAGTCAAAGTCCTGACCTTAATCCAAGAGAAATGTTGTTGTTGGACCTGAAGCAGCAGTTGATGTGAGGAAACCCACCAACATCTCAGAACTGAAGTGGTTCAAGCTGCTGGAGAACACTGATCAGCTGGTACCAGGAGGACATGATATGTAATATTGGCTCACTTTAGTCCCATGTGTTCATCTTTGTTGACTTTCAGGATGATCTGAATCATTTTTATGATGAAATGTAAAATAATGTGAAAGATATAAACCCTTTGATACCCTCTGTATCTGTATCTGTATCTTTATGTTGAACCAGATCATTTAAACTCTAACAGATGAGCTGTGATCTGTCACAGACATCACTGACCTCAGTATTAACAGACTAGACTTCATTAGACCACCTGTCTCTGTTTTATCTGTTATCTCACTAATACGACACCTTTGATCAGCCACTAACGGCCACTCTTCCTGGTTACAGTATAAACTTAGCAGCATTAGCAGCATTAGCAGCATTAGCAGCATTAGCAGCATTAGCATCATTAGCAGCATTAGCAGCATTAGCAGCATTAGCAGCGTTAGCAGCATTAGCAGCATTAGCAGCATTAGCAGCGTTAGCAGCGTTAGCAGCGTTAGCAGCATTAGCAGCGTTAGCAGCGTTAGCAGCGTTAGCAGCGTTAGCAGCGTTAGCAGCGTTAGCAGCGTTAGCAGCGTTAGCAGCGTTAGCTCTTGGTCAGCTGAACCCGTCACATCCAGCCTGACTGAACATGAAGAGCGTGTGGAGCTGTTGCAGATCAGACGGTGGATTCCTCTCTGACACAAAGGCGTCTAAACTTAGCCGGTGATATAAGAGGCTGAGCACAGCGAGCTGCTCTGGGATCAGTCCCTGGAAACCTCTGACATGTCACACACATGAGCAGGGACATTCATGGTAACACAGGAACATGAACTTTAAAGTCTGAGCCTCTTCTTTTGACTCGTAGGCCGATCGATGTGTTGGAGCAGATCTAAAACACTTAGTGACACTAAAAATGACTGGAGACATGCTGCTGTTATCCTGGACGTACTGACTTCCTGTATTACGGACGGTTCAGCAACATTTATTGGAGTTTTTAATCAGATGTAAGAGCTTTACAGGTTTCTAGACTCTGGGCTCAGAGAGCGATGGCGGCGCCCTCTATCCACCCCAGCCTCCTCCTGCTCCTTCATTCATTGAGTCTGAGCAGCTGTCTGACGGTCAGCTGTTGGTTTCTGATCAGGCTGCTCTCTGGGAATCCTTCTTTCATCACTGCACCAGACTCCACTGATAAAACCTGCTCTTTAATCTCCCAGAATGCAGCAGGTTTGGTCTAGAGACGTCCTCTGGTCAGAGATCTCAGCCTCTGATTGAAAACGCACAAAAACCAAAGACTCATGAACGATGATGAACTAGAAGAAGAGCCCAGAGAGTCTGACCTGAGGACACTCTGGAGTTATTATTATTATTCACAGAGCCCAGGGCCGGGGACAAGAGGGACCAGAGGACAGGTGCAGAGCATCATGGGTAATCCTCCTGCAGCCTGGGATGTGATCTATGATCTGAAACTCTGCTTCACTTCACTCTCAGATGTTTGATCAGAGACCGTCCCTGATTCTCTCTGCCTCACATACGGGTCTCTGATCAGTCGCGCTGGTCTGAGGTCGATGCCTTGCTGCAGGGACGTGTGGAGGGATCTGAACCCGTGACCTGCTGCTGCTGACCTTCTTCTTTATCACAGACACTTCACTCGTGGCCTTTATGATTCTGTTTTATCGCCGTCGAGATAATGAGACGTTTCCTGGCGTTGCCCCTGATTGGGTGCGAGGGAGACCCTGGGCGGGGACGGGGAAGGCAGCGGGGGAGGCAGCGGGGGAGGCAGCGGGGAGGCAGCGGGGGGGTCTAGAAGAATCTGCTGGGTCTATATTAACCCCGGTGAATCACGGCGAGCCTGGCATACCGGGTGTCCCCTTTCACGCCATATAAGTCCACCCCCCCCTCTGCCTTTAACCCCCCCCCCTGCCCTGCCTCACCCCGCCTCACCCCTCCACCCCCCACAATGCCACAGGGCTATCTCTGTCTATTCTTAGGCTGTCACTTCATCTCTTCAGAGCAGGCAGGTCTTCTTCTTTCTCCTCTCAGCTGCTTCCACTCTTTCTCTTCTTTCTTCTCGGTTTCATTCGTTTTATTCTTTCTTTCGTTTGTCTTCTTCCAGAGACGACTCGACCCTCCGTCCATCCGTCCATCTGTCCCACCCCGTCTCTCTAGCTTCTGCGGCGCTTGATTCAGAAATCTGGTTTTATTTTTGGAGGATCTTTTAGTCGCCTGGAAGAATGAGCACCTACACCGTGACGCTGCCCGGCCCCGGCCCCTGGGGCTTCAGGCTGCAGGGGGGGAAGGACTTCAACATGCCGCTGACCATCTCCAGGGTAAGACAGTCTGCTTTAAGGACGCCTGTCTCTGTCTCCTGACGGCCCAGAGACCGACCGTCACAGGGTTCAGACCTGATCTGGTCTCTAGAGTCCAGGTTCAACAGGTCCAGGTGTGAACACTGATCTGGTCTCTAGAGTCCAGGTGTGAACACTGATCTGGTGTCAGTCCACATGTGGAGGTGGTCTGGGACACATGTGACCTCCTTCCTTTGGTAGTGTGAACACACAGTGAGTCCTGGGTCACATTAAAGACCAGCTACTCACCAGGTCTGATCTGAGGAGGAGTGATGTGCTTGTGTTGCTCAGGTCGTATCAGGTCTGAACGTCACAGAGAAGAAACAAACAAACATTTTAAAATGAAGCTAGCCGTTATCAGCGTGCGTCTGCTTTTGGAAACGAGCTGTGATTTGTGTCGGCGGTGGAGGCCAGGCCTAAATGTGGAGCTGGTGTTGGTTTCAGAGGCTCGTCTCTCTGAATAGACAGAGAAAGAACCGTCGCTGCAGTCGAATCCGCGGAGATGCTGACGGCCTCCACCTCTGACCTTTGACCCTGCAGTTTGGTGGTGTAGGAACTGAAGCGTGAGATAATGCTGTGGTTTGGGTCTGAAGCTTTGATGGTGGAGGTAAGATGGAAAACGTTTGAGTGTCTGAGCTGATGGACAGAAGCTGTAGAGTCCTCTCTGCATGGAGCTCTGATTCAAGAGCAGAGCTGCAGAAACATTCAGTGTTGGTTTCATTGGTGATGTTGACGTTCTTCATTTAATGGATCATTTATTTCATTAAACCAAAGATTCAAAGAAGATCTAAACTAAAAGATACTGAACAAAAATGAAGCTGAAACAGAAGCTGCCATCTTGGTTCTTGACCCAGAAGATGTTTCTCATGTATGATCTCAAACTTCAGACATGGAGGACACAGTCGTTCTATAATCACCACCACATTAAGCCCCGCCTATGTGATCTTAGCTGGACCAGGATCAGTTCCAGACCAGTCTGGTTTTGTTGTTGTCCTCTTTAACATAAAGGCACTGCTGGGATTTGAACCCAGGACCTCCTGTTTACTAGACAGGTGCTCTGACCAGCTGAGCCACAGCGCCTGGCTGTTAGCTAGTTCATGACGTATGCTAATGTGTCTCCACGTCCTCTTCTTGTACAAAAGTGAAAACCAAACAGTTGCAAATGTCCAGGGAGCAGGTCAGACGTCCAGCTTGAAGACACCACCATGTCCACAGATCTAGCTGTTCAAAATGTCCTCAATAACATAAAGGCACTGCTGGGATTTGAACCCAGGATCTCCTGTTTACTAGACAGGTGCTCTGACCATCTGAGCCACAGCGCCTGGCTGTTAGATCACTGTTATGATGATGAAACACAGAGTTACAGGACTAGTTGATGTGGAGCCAGATGTTGTTCTTGACCTTTCTGCACCAATGCTACTCTCATCTTAGCTTTTCACGAGATGTGTTTGTTCTAAATGTCCTCAGATATAAAGGTGACTTCAGACTCGTGTACGTAGACTTAGAGGATGTTGTGATGTGGTACAGTCATTCTAGTCCATCACCAGATGAAACCCTCCCTAAAGGTCTGAATATGTTCCTGCTTTTATTTATCGTGGACATCATCACATTGTACCGTTGTGAACATTATAGAACCCATAGAACTATTGACAGGTAGCTCCCCATCGTAACCACGGCGTGCTACGTCTCGTTGTAGAGACTGACTGGCCTCAGTGTGTTTGTTATCTACCACCACTAGATGGAGCCAGACTCTATCAGGCACGTCACCATGTGGTGGAGAACTGATGGAGAATCATGACGATAGTTCTACAGGTCTCACTTCTATGACCATCACCACATTAAGCCCCGCCCACACAATCTGATTGGCCCAGCAGATCTTTCTTTGAGTAGAATCAGTTCCCATCAGATAAACCTTTGATAATATTTTTGCTTCCAGACTGCGTCGTCTTTGGACGGACATGTTTGTGTCCCTGGGTTTTGTCTCTCAGGCTGAGTGAAGTTTAGAGGAGCTTCTGTTTGTGTCAGTGACTGATGTGACATCTGTCTGTGTGTTGCTGCTTACATGACTTTAAATGATCCTCTCAGGTTTGATGTTGTTGTTCTGCAGACTTTAAGCTAGCTCTGTCTGAGCTCCATGTCTGCGTACCGACGGTTTCCCATCATCCCTCTGGGCTCTGATGCGACGGCTCGGAGCAGCCGGTTCAGGGATCGGTGAGGAAGACGTGGGATTAGAACCGATCTGCTGCTCGTGGCTGGAGGGAGATGAGACACGTTTGTTTGTCTGATTCTTCTTATTTCAGGGTCTGATCCGGTTCTGAGCTGAAGTGGAGCCGGCGTGGATTAATCCGATGCTGAAAATAGTCCCAATGAAATCCAGCGAGCTTTCAGTGAGCTGTCGTTCATTTACTCTGGATTGTAGAGGATTAACAGGAGTACTGCAGCTTATTGAGCTCCAACGTAGAAAATGTAGAACTAACAGAGAAAAGCCTGGCTCCGTCCTCAATATATTTAGATGAAGAAGAACGCGTGGAGAGCAGTGATCCGTCTCCTGTCCCAGCAGGGATTAGTCTGAGGTCAGCTCCAGGAGTTTGGGATGATTCGAGATCTGAAACTCTGATTTAGTTTCATGTCTCTGAGCGAGAGGAGCAGGTCCAGACGAATCCAAGCGTTCTGTGTCGTGTTTGTATTTAAATGTAGAGTCTGTGTGTTTAACTGGAGACAAAGACAAAAGACAGACTGATAGACTGTCCCTGTAGAGACGACGTGTCCTCTCGTAGTTGACCAGGATGATGAGCCAGTGTCTTCCTGCGTCTCCAGTCCAGCGTTGTGTCCTGAAGTCTTGACCCGGTGGTGTCCCAGACGCGTGTCTTATTTTGGGTTCCCGGATGTGAAAGCGTTTGGGATCCCCTGATCAGGACGAGCGCTGACTCAGCTCAGAGTGTTACAGCAGGAGTCTGGTTACCGGCCTCAGCTTTCACACAGACTCTAAAAGTTTATGAGTCAGTCAGCTGTTGGACAGAAGATCTCAGCGTACGTCACAGTCCAGCATCAAACCTGTGGAGCAGCAGAGACGAGCTGGACATGAGCGAAGATACATAACTATTTAAAAACAGAGACAGAGAAAGGATGAATTAGTCTGGACTCATGTCCTCCAGCCTAGCCTAGCCTAGCCTAGCCTAGCCTAGCCTAGCGTTAGCTTAGCCTTAGCTTAGCGTTAGCTTAGCCTTAGCTTAGCCTTAGCTTAGCCTTAGCTTAGCCAGTCTCAGAAACATTCTATTCTGGTTGTGTCTCTAGTTGTTGTGTCTCTGTGTTCTCTCTGGTTGTTCTCTCTGGTTGTTCTCTCTGGTTGTTCTCTCTGTGTTGTTCTCTCTGGTTGTTCTCTCTGGTTGTTCTCTCTGGTTGTTCTCCTCTGTGTTGTTCTCTCTGTGTTCTCCTCTGGGTTTCTCTCTGGTTGTTCGCTCTGGTTGTTCTCTCTGGTTTTTCTCTCTGGTTGTTCTCTCTGTGTTGTTCTCTCTTGTTTCTCTCTCGGTTTGTTCTCCTGGTTGTTCTCTCTGGTTGTGTCCTCTGGTGTTGTTTCTACTCGTGTTCTCTCTGTGTTCTCTCTGTGTCCTCTCTGGTTTTCTCTCGGTGTTCTCTCTGGTTGTTCTCTCTGGTTGTTCTCGTCTGGTGTTCTCTCTGTGTCTCTCTGTGTTCTCTCTGTGTTCTCGTCTGGTTTGTTCTCTCTGTGGTTTCTCCTCTGTGTTCTCGCTGTGTTCTCTCTGGTTTGTTCCTCTCTGGTTTGTTCCTCTGTTTGTTCTCTCTGGTTGTTCCTCTCTCTGTGTTCTCTCTGTGTTCTCTCTGTGTTCTCTCTGGTTGTTCTCTCTGGTTGTTCTCTCTGTGTTGTTCTCTTGGTTGTTCTCTCTCTCTGGTTGTTCTCTCTGTGTTTTCTCTCTGTGTTCCTCTGTGTTCCTCTGGTTGTTCTCTCTGGTTGTTCTCTCTGTGTTTTTCTCTCTGTGTTCTCTCTGGTTGTTCTCTCTGGTTGTTCTCTCTGTGTTGTTCTCTCTGTGTTCTCTCGGTTGTTCTCTCTGGTTGTTCTCTCTGTGTTCTCTCTGGTTGTTCTCTCTGTGTTCTCTCTGTGTTCTCTCTGTGTTCTCTCTGGTTGTTCTCTCTGGTTGTTCTCTCTGTGTTGTTCTCTCTGTGTTCTCTCTGTGTTCTCTCTGGTTGTTCTCTCTGGTTGTTCTCTCTGTGTTCTCTCTGTTCTCTCTGGTTGTTCTCTCAGTGTTCTCTCTGTGTTCTCTCTGTGTTCTCTCTGTGTTCTCTCTGGTTGTTCTCTCTGGTTGTTCTCTCTGTGTTCTCTCTGTGTTCTCTCTGTGTTCTCTCTGGTTGTTCTCTCTGTGTTCTCTCTGTGTTCTCTCTGTGTTCTCTCTGGTTGTTCTCTCTGGTTGTTCTCTCTGTGTTGTTCTCTCTGGTTGTTCTCTCTGGTTGTTCTCTCTCTGGTTGTTCTCTCTGTGTTGTTCTCTCTGTGTTCTCTCTGTGTTCTCTCTGGTTGTTCTCTCTGGTTGTTCTCTCTGTGTTGTTCTCTCTGTGTTCTCTCTGGTTGTTCTCTCTGTGTTGTTCTCTCTGTGTTCTCTCTGGTTGTTCTCTCTGGTTGTTCTCTCTGTGTTCTCTCTGGTTGTTCTCTCTGTGTTCTCTCTGTGTTCTCTCTGTGTTCTCTCTGGTTGTTCTCTCTGGTTGTTCTCTCTGGTTGTTCTCTCTGTGTTGTTCTCTCTGTGTTCTCTCTGTGTTCTCTCTGGTTGTTCTCTCTGGTTGTTCTCTCTGTGTTCTCTCTGTTCTCTCTGGTTGTTCTCTCAGTGTTCTCTCTGTGTTCTCTCTGTGTTCTCTCTGTGTTCTCTCTGGTTGTTCTCTCTGTGTTGTTCTCTCTGTGTTCTCTCTGGTTGTTCTCTCTGGTTGTTCTCTCTGGTTGTTCTCTCTGTGTTCTCTCTGGTTGTTCTCTCTGTGTTCTCTCTGTGTTCTCTCTGGTTGTTCTCTCTGTGTTCTCTCTGGTTGTTCTCTCTGGTTGTTCTCTCTGGTTGTTCTCTCTGGTTGTTCTCTCTGTGTTGTTCTCTCTGTGTTCTCTCTGTGTTCTCTCTGGTTGTTCTCTGGTTGTTCTCTCTGTGTTCTCTCTGTGTTCTCTCTGGTTGTTCTCTCTGTGTTCTCTCTGGTTGTTCTCTCTGGTTGTTCTCTCTGGTTGTTCTCTCTGGTTGTTCTCTCTGTGTTGTTCTCTCTGTGTTCTCTCTGGTTGTTCTCTCTGGTTGTTCTCTCTGGTTGTTCTCTCTGTGTTCTCTCTGGTTGTTCTCTCTGTGTTCTCTCTGTGTTCTCTCTGGTTGTTCTCTCTGTGTTCTCTCTGTGTTCTCTCTGGTTGTTCTCTCTGGTTGTTCTCTCTGTGTTCTCTCTGTTCTCTCTGGTTGTTCTCTCAGTGTTCTCTCTGTGTTCTCTGTGTGTTCTCTGTGGTTGTTCCTGCAGCGTGTGAAGCAGCAGCTCCGTCTGCAGAGTGGCAGTGAGCGTCTGATGCTGCTGACAGCTACACGGCTGTTTTTAGCTTCTGATCAGTTTCTGTTCACATCTACGGTTACACAACCAGGAACCAGAGTCACTGTGTCACTGATGGTCAGTGAAGGAACAGAGGGCAGGAGCTGGGGGAGGAGGAGGAGGAGGAGGAGGAGGAGGAGGAGGAGGAGGAGGAGGAGGAAGAGGTGATCAGCTTTGAAAGCTGTGCTGTGTGACGTTGATGTGGGTCAGTGTGAAAGTAGGCCACTGCAGCGTGGACAGACCTGACATTGTTCAAGCTCAGTGATTAGAGTCTGACATGAAATCAGCTGGAGACAGAGAACAGAGAGAGAACACAGAGAACACAGAGAACAGAGAGAACACTGAGAGAACACTGAGAGAACACTGAGAGAACACAGAGAGAACACTGAGAGAACACTGAGAGAACACTGAGAGAACACAGAGAACAGAGAGAGAACACAGAGAACACAGAGAACAGAGAGAACACTGAGAGAACACTGAGAGAACACAGAGAACAGAGAGAGAACACAGAGAACAGAGAGAACACTGAGAGAACACTGAGAGAACACTGAGAGAACACAGAGAACAGAGAGAGAACACAGAGAACAGAGAGAACAGAGAGAACACTGAGAGAACACTGAGAGAACACTGAGAGAACACAGAGAGAACACTGAGAGAACGCAGAGAGAACACAGAGAGAACACTGAGAGAACACTGAGAGAACACACAGAGAACAGAGAACCTGTGTGAACAGAGAGGCTCGTCTCCTTCAGTCAGATGTTCTAAACTCTGTGCTGACGTCATCACTGTGAGGTTCTCCTGGGATTTAAACCCATGTTCTCCTGTTTATCAGCCAGGTGCTTTGACCAGCGTTTCACCTCTAGAACGTTCTGTGAAGCCAAAGTATTTTCTAGGAATGGGAGCGGCCATCTTGTCTCCAGTGGGTGGAGCATCAAGGCCACGCCTCCTGCTTGAACTCTTAAAGCTGCCTCCATCTTGGCTCTATACACAGTTAGCTTCATGCTAACTAAGGCTGTGGTTCCACCTTCAGGGAGCTGTGACGTCATCTGGTTCCTCTGAGGCTCGTTATGCTGTTAGCTTGGTATCAGGGTCTGAGCAGACTCTAATATAACCACGTCAACATGACGGCAGCGTCCATGTCCACCATGCTGGCTCAAGACTTCATGGAGTGTGTGCAGAAAGTTAATTTAGCTACGACACTGCTGGGATGTGAACCCTCCTGTTTATCAGACAGGTCCGTTAGCCTTAGCGCCTGTTGTATAAAAGTGAAGCTGAAAGATTAATGAAGTGGTTGTAGTTTTCCAGGGAGCAGGTTATTGTGGTGACACACGTTACACTTCCTGCCTCAGCATCTGCACGACCACCGTCTGAGCTCTGTCCTCTTTAACATAAAGGCACTGCTGGGATTTGAACCCAGGATCTCCTGTTTACTAGACAGGCGCTTTGACCAGCTAAGCCACAGCGCCTCATGGACGGGTTCAGTCAGAGAAGGAACGTGTTTGTTACAGTAAACCAATGAATGGTTCTCTTTATGTTCCTTATATTTAGAAAATGACTTGATAGGACTGGTCTGTGTGGATTAGCTCTTAGCCTAGCCTTAGCCGAGCCTTAGCCTAGCCTTAGCCCAGCCTTAGCCTAGCCTTAGCCTAGCAGCCTTAGCAGCTTAGCCGAGCCTTAGCCTAGCCTTAGCCCAGCCTAGCCAGCCTTAGCCTAGCCTTAGCCCAGCCTTAGCCAGCCTTAGCCTAGCCTTAGCCCAGCCTTAGCCCAGCCTTAGCCCAGCCTTAGCCTAGCCTCAGCCCAGCCTTAGCCCAGCCTTAGCCTAGCCTTAGCCCAGCCTTAGCCCAGCCTTAGCCTAGCCTTAGCCCAGCCTTAGCCCAGCCTTAGCCTAGCCTTAGCCTAGCCTTAGCCCAGCCTTAGCCCAGCCTTAGCCTAGCCTTAGCCCAGCCTTAGCCCAGCCTTAGCCTAGCCTTAGCCCAGCCTTAGCCCAGCCTTAGCCCAGCCTTAGCCTAGCCTTAGCCCAGCCTTAGCCCAGCCTTAGCCTAGCCTTAGCCCAGCCTTAGCCCAGCCTTAGCTTCTCTTGTCTCGTTTTTCCTCTCTGTGCTGCGTTCAGGTGTTTCATTGTAATAATGAACATTGAACATTGTCCTGTTGGTAGCATAGAGCAGCGTCTGCTACATAAACACATTAAAACACGTCTCACTACAAATAAAGCTTAAGGTTTGTTAGAGCTGCTAAAGTGTAAGAAACCAAGAATCATAGCCTGAACCAGCAGGAAGGTCACCTTATAATAAAACCTGGTCGTCCATCTGTCTCACTGTCAGAGGACGCTAACAGCTCCAGAGTCTTAACCTTTATCACTATGTCTGCTCTGCAGGCTGCTGCTGCTGTTACTCTCCAGACAGACAGGGGGCAGTGTTCAAACTCATAATTAACAACATGGCGCCTCAATCTCTCCATAGTTATAGGAGCAGTTTAATGGGGTCAGGGTTAATCTTGAAACTTGAATCTGTGTTTTCATCGTTCTTCTAGAGAGATGACTGCACGGCTACGAGCTTTAAAGTCAGATTATATTTGATCTGGTTCAGACTAATGATGATAAACTAACCAGACACAGTTTGAGATGAAGACTCTGGATCCTGCTCTCTCTGTATTTAGAGTTTAAACTTCCTCCTCCTCCTCCTCCTCTTCCTCCTCCTCCTCTTCCTCCTCCTCTTCCTCCTCCTCCTCTTCCTCCTCTCAGTCTGGACCATTTTTTGTTCCAAACTACTTCATTTGTCTTGTGTCTCTTGCCCCGCCTCCTCCTGCTGTAAAGGTCAGAGGTCAGCGCTAAAATAGCTCCTGTGGCTTGAAACCGAGCGGCTGAAGGAACAGACGTGAAAACGCCAGAGTCATTACAGTGGGTGGATGAGGGGGGGCAGGGGGCGGGGTCTGTATGAACAGCTGTCTGGGTTTAGCAGGCGTCAACACTTGTGCTGTCATTGTGCTGGAGGCGCCAACAGACGCCTGGAGCTAACGTAGCCTGACTGTAAGTGAAAGGTCAGGAGCTGCAGCCGTGGTGGCGTCCAGGTCCTGCTGCTCACGCCTCCAGCCTTATTCTGGCTTCACTGTCATGTCTTAGCCTGACGTAGCTATTTAAATATGGGGCGTGTTTCCTCCAACCAATCAGACACAGAGTTAGAAACTAAATGAACTGTTGTGTAATGAGTCATCAAGGCGTGTCACAAGTTAAACTGTCAGAGTAAAGACTAAATATCCTCACTGTGTTTGTCTGCAGTAGCACCATTAGTCCTCTAGATGGAGCCAAAGCATCATGTATTAAAGCTCAGGGCTCAGACTCTGTCAGGCTCGTCACCATGTGGTGCATCGCTGGTGGAGAATCATGACGATCAGAACAATAACATACGACTCTGAACAGGGAAAAGGTTATAAAAAGACTGAAGGAGCTACTAAGATGAAGTGGTGAAACATCTACCCTGAAACTCTATAAGTCCAGTTGCCTTTTTGAAACTTTTTTGGTTATTAAAAAAAACACATATACAAAAAAATTAAAAAATATTTATCAAAATCATACAAAAGAATATGCGTACTCTGAGTTGCTCACTAATTTCACTCCACAGTGCTCAGATGATGGCTATGACTGCTGTTACTCTTCTGTCCATCACCACATTAAGCCCCGCCCCCAAACTATCTGATTGGCCCAGCAGATCTTTGCAGGAGCAGAATCAGTTCTCAGCAGACAGACTCCAGGCTCCAGTTCAGTTCCATCTCTGAGACACGCTACAGCTCAGGTTTATCTGTGTCCTAGTGTCTCTGGTACGTTCTCTGGTACGTTCTCTGGTACGTTCTCTGCTGAGGTTAAAGAGGATCCAGATCATTTGGTTCCCTTTCAGAGTGAATGAGCCTTTAAATGATGCATTGATGGCTTAAAACATTTATATAATCGTAGCACAGCATCTGACTGTTACTGATAAAGTCATTTAAAGGCACTGCTGGGATTTGAACCCAGGATCTCCTGTTTACTAGACAGGTGCTTTGACCATCTAAGCCACAGCGCCTGGCTCAGCTTTGATAACGTTTACCATCACGTCTCCAGTTCATGAAGCTGCCGTAGTGTGACGTTAGTGTTGACATATCTCTCTCTGCATCCAGGACAAAGATGTTTGAACATTACATTTACATGAACCATCTGCTGCTCCTGATATCAACCCACCAGCAAACAGCCAGTCCCTGCTCTCCTGTTAGTGACGTTTATATCTCACTAAGCATGTAGACGCTGTGTAAAGCTGGACATGACACATCTGAGATAAAACAAGGCAGAGATGATGAAGTTTAGATAATCAGGATCATCATCATCAACAACAAGTCCATGAGTCTGGTCTCCAGAGTCTCCAGGACATGAAGGCAGTGTTTGATGTTTGCTCCAGACTTTTACACATTTAAGTATTCAAGACGTCAAACTGTGACCTGTGACCTCTGCTCCAGTTTTAACTCATCAATTCAAAAGGTTTGAGAAACACCATCATGTTCTGTAGAGATCATGATGGCAGCGCCTGGTTCTGACAGGTTTGGCTTCATATGTGTAGAAAGGGGAGAAGTTAAGAGACGCTGACATACATCATGGTGTTAGATCAGACAGGCGCTGTGGCTCAGCTGGTCATAGCGCCTGTCTAGTAAACAGGAGATCCTGGGTTCAAATCCCAGCA
Source organism: Planiliza haematocheilus (assembly GCA_005024645.1). NCBI lineage: Eukaryota > Metazoa > Chordata > Actinopteri > Mugiliformes > Mugilidae > Planiliza > Planiliza haematocheilus. The sequence goes on from SRSE01001153.1 coordinate 18,076, forward strand.
GTGCCTTTAAGTCTTTAAGGAACTTTCATTGTGAGCTGTTTATTCTCCTACACCCTGTTTTAGTGAGGACACACCTGGAGGCAGGTAGTTTGGTTCAGGTATCTCAGAATGAATTCATCAGCTCCTCTAAGATCACACTTGTCTACTACATAAACTTTGGTAACTGATAGATAGTGATAGAGTTTAAAGGTCAGGTACAGAAGTAAATGAATCTTCTTCAGTCATGTAGAGGCACGCTGGCTCTTTAGCTCTGAGACGTTCCATCTTACATCCTGAACCAACATTGTTCTCTGGACATTAGCAAAGGCACTGCTGGGATTTGAACCCAGGCTCTCCTGTTTATGAGACAGGTTCTCTGACCATCTAAGCCACAGCGCCTCCTAGTGTCCTGGTTCCATGTCCATTCAAACACGTCATCATCACCTGTAGAGCAGCAGGGTGTAGCCGACCCTGTAACTTTAACTGATCACAGTCTGCCTCGTTAGACGCTGACCTTCATCCTCGTTATATAACCTGGTGAATGTGTGTCGCGTCCTCATCGAGCTGAAAGATAACGGAGCATTTTCAGATTAATCAACATATGGATGAACTGTTTCCTCATCACATTGATTAGTTCCTGGAAAACTGTCTGATTTATTCCAGTGTTTAGACAAGAGGCCTTCACTGACCTGTCACACACACACATATATACACACACACACATATACACACACTGAGATATACACACACACACACAGACACACAGACACACACACAGACACACACATAGATATACACACATAGAATGTGACACATAGAGCAGACTCGTCTCTGAGCTCTGGTCCTCGTCCACAGATCTCTCCGGGCAGTAAGGCGGCGCAGGGTAACCTGATCCAGGGTGATGTCATCGTGGCCATCGATGGCGTCAGCACCGAGGGGATGACTCACCTGGAGGCTCAGAACAAGATCAAGATGGCCGCCTACAACCTGGCTCTGACCATGGCCAAGTAAGAACCAGTGAAGGCAGATCAGGACACATCTACACCACATCACACTGACTGACTGCATGGACGACATCCTGGTTACAGACTGGCCTCTAGTTCATCCTCTTCTTCTTCTTCATCTTCCTCTTCATCTTCATCTTCCTCTTCCTCCTCCTCTTTCATATTTCCTAAGGTCACTGTGTGAGTGCTGGTCCAGTGTTTTTTTCCTGAGTGGAGGACGCTCTGTGTAATAACGTCGTGACCTCGTCCTCGTTCTTTTCTGAAGGAACTGAAGCTTGTTTAGTTTCTGTGACCCACATCCTCAAGATGTTTGCTTTTTATTTCACATGACATTTAGAAGACAAGATGAACACGTTATATTCCTGTAGTGTTTCAGGTTATTTCCTGTTCATCTGTTTGTGTTTGTTTCAAAATGTTTAATCCCAGATCGTCTTTCATTTATTGTCATTTCTTCCGTCCTGCAGGTCTAAACGTCCCGTTCCGATGCCGGTACCCAGAATGGACGCAGTGATTCCCATGATCCCTCACCAGCAGGTAACTCTACCCATAATGCATCTCTGCTGCTGCCCTGGATCTGACTACGACAGATCACATTAACGTTCATAAACACAGCGATCATTCACGTTCTCACTGATTATATTTATGTCCTCATGATAAATAAATGATTTATTTGTTTCTGAGCCACAGATTTATTTCATCTGATCTGATTTAGAAAGAAAAAACGTCAGAAATAAATCAGATCTTAGTTATCAATAAATAAATATATAATGAGATTAAATATCAGCTCTGATGTTTTAAACAATAAACAGTTTAAAGATGAATAAATCACTGAATATGTGACGCTCACATCCAGCTGATTTAATTATCAATGATCTTAAACCTGAATGAATGAATGAATGAACACGTCTAATGAATCAGCTGATTAAAATATACTGATAATAATAAATAAACACAATTAAATAAAAAGTTGTGAATTTAATTTGTATAGTAGATGAAAAATAAACGATATTAAACATGTTTTGATGATAATATATAGAGTTACCTTTTACAGTCTTGTTTCTCAGATGCCCCTCCCCTTCCTGTCTCCTCCTCCCCCGCCTCAGTCGGTGCAGGTAAACGGCCGTACCTGCAGTACCTCCTCTGGGCCTGTAGAGGCAGACTCTCCTGGGAGGAGGGCGGCGTCGGTCAGCCCCGCCCACAGGGGGCAGTATAACTCCCCCATCGGCCTGTACTCACAGGAGACTCTGAGGGAGATGGCAGCGGCTCAGACGGGTCGGTCCGCGGGGTACGTAGCGCCCGAGCGGGGCAGGAGGCGTGGCCTAAAATGACCCAATCACATCGCCTGAAAACATTAAATAACAGCAGAGAAGAAGAGTCTGTCAGAACGTTCAGTAAAAACAAAAATCATTTAAAAGATTTAGTTCATGTGTTTCTATGGCGACGCTTGACCTGGTCAGCCGCCGTTGCCATGGAGACCATGATGCTCAGATACGTGTGTTCACATCAGAACATCAACCACAGGAGAGGAGCGTCACATCTACCGGGAATAGAACAAGAGAAGAAGAAGAAGAAGAAGAAGAAGAAGAAGAAGAAGATTTAAAGTATCAGCTGATCTCTTCCTCCTCCTTCATCAAACATCTGGACTCCAGTCGTAAACTTTCTAACACAAACGCGTCTCATTGGTCGATGCAGACCTGATTGACAGCTGATCATAAGAGTCTCTCTGACCTCTGACCTGTGACCTCTGACCTCTCTGTGTTCCCTCTCTGAAGCCTCCACGACGCTGAGCGGCTGATTTAACGTCCTCCAGTTTGTTTTCTGATCATCTAATCTGTCTTCTCTCTGTCTCTGTCTCTCTGTCTCTCTGTCTCTGTCTCTCTGTCTCTGTCTCTCTGTCTCTCTGTCTCTGTCTCTCTGTCTCTTTGCTGTCCGTCCATCAAGGTTTTCTCCCCCGCTGCTCCCAAGTTAGTACCGTCTCCCTGTGAATGCTTCTGTGCTGTGTCTGCTGCTGTTTGCTGGTTGAAGGCATGGTGTGCTTCTCTGGCTGCTTTTAGTCGTCATCAATAATAACTGATGGACGTTTATCTGGTTCCTTTGTGAATACAGTTTGAATCCTGACGAGTGGTTTTGAAGCTCAGCGTGGCGTCTGCGCCGACTCCACCAAGGATTCAAAAATCCTGCAAAAGGTTTAGTTAGAAAACAACAGAGAACATTTAGGTGAAGCTGTTTAACGTGGAGGTCTACGGCGTCACTGACTCACTGCTGGAGCCTCTAGTGGACGTTAGACCTGAAGCTTCAGCCTGACGTTTCTGATTGGGTCTGACCAGGTCGTAGGTTTTATCCTGGATGAGCCTCGTTGATGCTACGAGCTGAGACCAGAGATTAGTTTGTTCTCAGGTTTGTTTCGGTAGACTGATGCAGACGTCTTCATTCCAAACTAGTTATAATAAATGAATGCAGTGAGGTTTAGTTCAGGAGCGTGATGATGGAGATACAGATGCTTTATCTTTCTTTAATGAGACTTTGATGTTAATTTAAAAGGCGTCTCCAGTCAAAGCTGCTCTGTGTTTGAGCGTTCATGGATGAACGGATGCTCTGATAGCGTCGCTCTCGTCTCCTGACATTTGCATCGTGACGGTAAAGGTCGACGTTTGACGGATTCTCCTGCTGCTCTGACATTTCACGGTGAAGCTTTAATGAATCCAGATCAGACCTCGTCTCTAACTCAGCGTCTTGGTTTGGACTTAATGTGTCTGTGAGTGACATTAGAAAATAAACCTGAAATAAAAACAGAGACGTATTTATCACATCATAACAACGACATAGATGACTCTACATCTACACAGCAGACATGTTTAGTCACAGGTTCTAACTGACCTTCTTCTTCTTCTTCTTCTTCTTTTCCGTAGTCTTCAGTTTTTGGCAGCTTTGACAACGACAACCAGAATTAAAACCAAAGAAGAAGAAGTTTTGATGCTACAGGGATGTAGTTTTAGTTTATGGCAGATCTAAAACCAGTAACTATTGAAGATCAGGAAATCACAGCTGTAAATAATCACAGTTAAAGATGTTCACGACCTGAAAAGAAAAGTGGCACCACATCTTTTATCTCTTTAGGGTCGTAGCCTGGTTTACTTTCATATTTACTATCATAGCCCGAGAAAAGTCATTTTATCTGGAATAAAAACCAATGAAAATGTTTATTCTCAAAAACAAAACGTCAAAAAGCAACAGGAGCATAGAAGAAGACTTTAATAAGAAAGAAAAATGGGACCGAGACCAGAGCCCTGTGGGACGCCAGGCTCTCTTAGATCACTGTGAGCTCTGAGAACGGTTTCTGTTTTCATGTTGTGTTTTTCTGAAAACATCAAACAGTAGCATGACCTGCTGAATGTCAGCGTGGGTGGTTGATGTCCTGGTCGCCTGTTTGCCGTGAACGTGACTCGTCTGGATGTTTCTTCTTCTTTATTAACACAAACCCATGAACTCCACCTCCCGCCGTGTTGTTCCCACCTTCACATCCTCCTCCTCCTCCTCCTCCTCACTCCTTCCCTCTTCACCTTTTTGCCTCGGTACCCGTCCACCCCGACAGCGCCGGCTTCAACCCCGCCGTGCTGAAGGACACCGTCATCTCCACCCACAAGCCCCTGGAGGTGAAGGGCCCCTGCGGGAAGGCCACCATCATCCACGCCCAGTACAACACCCCCATCAGCATGTACTCGCAGGACGCCATCATGGACGCCATCGCAGGACAGGCTCAGACCAAAGGACATGACGGAGGGTAAGAACACCACCACCACTAGCACCGCCCCCCTCTCCTTTCTAATCGCCACCTCCGTCCCTTCTTGTCCTTTTGTCCTCTACTGTCGTCCGATTCACTGCTTTCTTTCACCTTCTTAGTTTTAAACATGTCTGATAGAAATTACGTTTCATAGACGAGCTGCTTGGCGTCTGCTGTCACTGTCTCCATCTATTGTTGTAGAGATTCAGAGAAGATGAAAAGAAAGAAGAAAATAATCAGACAGATTTTCTTTTTTGTCTTGAATCTCTGCAACAAAGCAGGAGACTAGAAACACAACATGACCCTGAGAGTCTGTGACTCACGTCATGATTCAAAAACCAAACTAAAACAAAGGCAGCAGACTTCAAAGCAAACTGTCTGAGTGTGTTTTATTCAAAAGTTTGTTACTAAGATAAGATAAAAGTCCTGTTAATATGAGAGACATTACCCATAATCCTCTCTGCTCCACTCTGCCATGCTGGGCCTCATCTGAAACTAGAGAAGCTTCTCTTTCTATTGATACCAAGCATCACGTAGCTGGAGCTAACAGGCTAGCTAACAGGCTAGCTAACAGGCTAGCTAACAGGCTAGCCTCAGCTAACAGAGAAAACAAACTCAGTCATCAATCAGCGATGAACCACATGGTGACTGGACTGTTAGGGTCTGATCCCTGTACACTGATAGCTGCCTTACTGACTGATTTCTCTTATTTTTCTATAACGTGCACAATTAATCAAATCTTTAATCTCTATTTATTTCCTGTTTCCTTCTACACGTGATCACGGTGATGAATCCTCCTTTGACATTCTTCTTCTCCTGCCTCGTGCTCTTCGTCGTCAGTTCTTTGTGATTCTGTTGGGTTTTAAATTAATTAGGACGTCACGCTGTTTGTCGGCTGGGCTGGATATAGTTGTGTGTAGTTGGCTGATTTCTTCTTCTGTGGTTTTAAAGCAAGTTTAATCAGCTGAGTGAGCAGGTTTCCATTTTGTTCAGGTTGTCTTCAGCTTTTGTCGTCGGTTTGTCGTCGGTTACCTTCTGACCTGACGGCTGGTTGGTGTATCTGAGGATCATCTTCCTCCTCTCTCCTCCACATGATCTATCTTTATCTTTCTCCTCCTCTTCCTCCTCGTCCTCGTCCTCTCATCGGTCATTTACTAGGAAACAGAAATAAAGACACGTGGTTTGTGAAACGTTCATAAAGCTCCACGGGTTTAAAAAAAGGACAACAAAGAGACACAAAATAAAAAATAAAAACTGAATGTTCTGATGCATTTTCTTCTTCTTCTGTCTGTTTCAAAACAAAAAAACTGAATCTTAAATATTCTATTCTATACTGAATCATTTCACGGTCACGTCTCCCAGACTCGTTGAATCTTCAGTCGGCTCCTCCTTTAGCGTCTTTGCTCCTGAAGGTGGAGCCTCCGTGACTTTGGTTCTGACTGGCTGTGGTTGTTGGGACGGTGGCGCCCCCTGTCTGTGGTTACAGTTCTGTCCCAGTGTTTGATCAGCTGGTAGACAGCTGTTCTCCGGTCTATCAGGCCGTGCAGAGCGCAGAGAACGACCCGGACCTGACTGAGTGGAGCCGACGAAGCTCCAGCATGCAGTCCAAGACCTTCAGGGCCCTGGCCCACATGACCGGAACCGAGGCCCGTGAGTTTCTTCTTCGTCTGTTTCATTTAACTTTGAGCGGATTTACAATTTGAAGCGTCTGTAACTCATTTATGTGATGATGTAAACATGAGACTAAAGTGAGCCAATATTACATATCATGTCCTCCCTGTGTCCTCCTCCTGGTACCAGCTGATCAGTGTTCTCCAGCAGCTTGAACCACTTCAGTTCTGAGATGTTGGTGGGTTTCCTCACATCAACTGCTGCTTCAGGTCCAACAACAACATTTCTCTTGGATTAAGGTCAGGACTTTGACTTGGCCGTTCCTAAACATTCATCTGGTTCTTCTTTAACCGTTCTCTTGTAGAACCACTTGTGTTCTTGGTTCTCCTTGTCTTGCTGCATGACCCAGTTTCTCTTCACATTCAGCTCATGGACAGATGTCCTGACATTTTCTTTTAGAGTTCATTGGTCCATCAATGAGGACAAGGCGTCCTGGTCCAGATGCAGCAGAACAGGCCCAAACCAGGACATTAGCTTCACCCCCATGTTTGATGGAGGGATGAGGTTCTGATGCTTCATCTCATTTAAACCAAACTATTCTACTTTGGTCTCATCTGTCCACTAAACATTGTCCCAGTAGTCTTCTGTCTTGTCCACATGATGTTTAGAAATGTTCTTCTTGGAGAGCAGTGTCTTTGTCCATCACACCATGGTTGTTCAGTGGATTCATCAACATTACCATCAGCCAATGAGAGAGAGGCCTTTAGCTGCTTAGAAGTTCCCCTGGGTTCCTCTGGTTCCTCTCAGACTATCATGGAGTGATCTTTGTTGGTGGACCACTCCTGTCGTCTTCAATCTGTCTGACTGTGGATTATTTGTGGCTTCCAAACTCTTTAGAGATGCTTCTGGAACCTTTTCCAGCCTGATGAGCAACAACAACTCTTTCTCTGAGCTCTGAGACAAAGCTCCTTTGTCCACAAACATCAGACTGAGACAATGAAACTAAACCAGGACCTGAGCCACACCTGAGTCTCATTACTCCTCTCTGATATGTAATATTGGCTCATTGGTTCTTTGTCTTTGTAGAGATGACAAACCTTCTTCTGTCTGTTTTCTGTTCTTTTCATTTCAATCACTTTCTCTTGTCTCTGTTTCAGTACCACAGCAGCAGGAGGAGGCGTTGAGGAGGAGCAGGTAGGAAGTAGAGCTCCATCAAACAGCTCCTCACCTGTCCACTCCCCCCCGGCCTCACCTCACCTCCCCTGCACCTCCTCAGACTAAAAACCTCCTCACTCGCCTCCTGATTCAGATCAGTTTCCTGCAGACACAGAGATGTTCCTCACGTCCCAACAACACGACCTAAAATAAAACCTGAAGCCTTTTTATTTTTATTTTTAAATGCTGCAGAGCGAGGAAATCGATCCAGGTCTATTTTCTTTTCTTAAACATTTTCAGATCAATCGGCTCAATTTCTCAAACTGAGACGTGTCGTCAAAATGAATTCCTTCGTCCATCAGATAAAAACACGATCAAAGGCGTAAATTCTGTAATATTAATACATAAGACATCCGAACTACTTTTGTGTTTCTTTGTTGACCTGAAACGATGAGAGATTTAAACTGAATTAAAGAGTTAAAGCTGCTTCTGTGACGACGTTTCTGAGTGATCAAACAGCAGGGTTCTCCTCCTGCTCTGACGTTCTGTTAGTAGAGCTGGAAATGATCCATTAAAGAGCATCAGAGCATTTTGGGTTCCAGGAGAAATCAAATGTCCAAAGGTTGAATTGTGTGGACATTGTCTCCTGTAGTGGAATCAGATTCACTTTCAAGAGCTAAGAACCCAACGTGGAACACTTTGGGTTCTTTGGTTCTCCACATGTCCAGATGGAGAGTGGGCCTGGTTCTATTGTCACTAGAACCTTTGGTCCAGTTCTAGTGAATGAGTTCAGACTGATCTCGTTGCTATCAGTGTTTTCTGGACGTTTATCTGATTAAAGGCTGATTTTGAGCTGCAGACGACTTCACTGTTGGTTTTTAGGATTGATTTAGAGATTTTAATTTCACATACACATCACTGGATGCTCTGACTTATCTCTCTGATCAGATTCACCTCTACACATTCAGCTCAGTGTGACACCGCCTGCTTTTAAACCTCCTCTTAGAACTAAAGTTGAATTATTTGGCATTTGATTCAGTTTTAAGCCCTTCTTCTTCTTCTTCTTCATCTTCTTCTTCTTCTTCTTCTTCTTCTTCTTCTTCTTCTTCTTCTTCTTTATTTTTGTGTTGACTGTGTGTTCTATTTGCTGGCGTCTAGAAACAAACCTTTGTTTTCTGCTCTTTAAAGCGTTAGAGAAGTCAAAGGTTTGTTTGCAGCAGGTTCCATCTTCTCGTCCTCCATGTTCTACCACCATGTGGCCAGCAGAGGGGAGCAGAGGAGCAGAGGAGCGTTTTTATAACCTTTGGGTCGTTTCTTCTCCACAATCATCAGTAAATGTTGTGTTGCTTTTTATTTCCTTCTTTGTGTCGTTGCAGCTCGTCTGAAGTCAGAGCAAACCTTTTAACCTCCTCCCTCCTCCCGTCTGGGCTCTGATGGATGGAGCTTTCTATTCTCTGTGCACTTATTAAATCATCCCTCCATTAAGCGCCATCGATCCCTGCTGCCTCCCCCGTCTGTTTGGACTCAAATACAGCCTTCCTCCTCCCCCATCTTCCCCCTAAACCTCCCCCGTCCTCGTCAGACTGCGTCCACCGTCGTCCGGTGACTCAACGTGAATCAATAAGAGCAGAGGTTGAGCTTTTATCCACCAATAAAGAGAGAACAGATAGAATGAGACATGTTCCTCTGAGCTCTGACGACGTTCTGCTGCAGCTTAGAGAACATCATGATAGAAGAAAGAACTCAGGTTTAGGATCATTATCATTCACATGAACGTTTAACATCGTCTTTATTCTTCTAATCAAACAAACATTGACATTAAAGTCCAGAGAATTAAAAATAAACAGAACATGTTGGAGAAACAGGAAGTGAATCTGTTCCTCAGAAAATAGAGAAATGATCTCATTCCTGCAGGAGGTGACGTCACTTCACGCGTCTTTATTTTAGTTTCAGACGTGACACAGAATCTGTTTGCTTAAAGGATTCAGAATCATTTTCACCGACCCCTACTGAGCATGCTCCAACTCCCCTTCATGGCCCCGCCCCTCACAGATAACCAATCAGCTGTGAGCAGCAGCTAACCATGAATCCAGTCTGCTGCCACCTGCTGGTCGTTGGTTCTAGTCTTCGTGGTGCGTTCAGGAGCAGACACAGGAGACCGTTGAGCTTCTTTGTTGCATCACCTTCTCTCTTTTAGCTCCATGTTTGTTCTCCACCAGCTCCTGAGGGAAATGTCTTCCTCTGCTTGAAACAGGTTTAATATTTTCGTAGAGACTCCACAGTCGTCCTTCGTTGGTTTTGTCTCTACATTTAGTTTTAATGGTTGATATTTGTACTTTCTGGTCCAGACACGGTCAGCCTTTGTTGCTGGGAGTTCTTTGACGTTTGACGTGTCTGACCTGAAACCTAAACAAAGACGTCTGGACCTGCTGTGTTTCTACATGTCTCATCCAGAAACTGTCCAGGCTGGACTCCGTCGGTCTTTGTTGTTTCCTTGACGTTGACGTTCGTCTCTGACTCTGAGTTCTGGTTGAAGGCAGAAACGTTCAGGACATCCTGAGAACCGACCCGTTTGGTGAAGTTTCCCAGAATGCATTTCATGCCAAACAGGCTCAAAGCTGTTGGACCAGTTGTGTTTTCAGACGCGTCCACATAATGTCTGTTTGGAAAGTAGACCTGAGACATTAGTGGATATAATTGGACATTTGTGTGATGTCATGAAGCTGTTTGGTCGTCTACATCTGGATGTGTCGCTCAGTGTTTGTTTGATTGGACTGGTTGACCCAGGACAGATGAATCTAAACCAAACAGCTGATCTGAGGTTGTCCTCTGCTGTCTCTACGCCTGCAGCCTGAAGCTACATCCAGGTTTTGGCTTCCAGCACTCAGCTGCTGTCTCCAGGTACATGTCCACCTGCTGCTTTAGTCCTTCACAGCACATAACCCTGGACTGCTGCAGCTCTGGACCATGTAACTGTTAACGTCTTCATCACGTCAGCGCCTCAGTATCAGGCTGAATCTTTACTAACCACCTCTGGGTCTGATGGGCCACATGTTTGGTTTTCTGTCTTGTGTATTTTTGTCTCCATGCTAAGGTAAGATGTCTTCTGCTCAGTAACACTGACTCTGTCTTTCTGAAGGTTAGCATCTGGCTAGCAGTTTGCTTTCAGTCTGCAGGCTATGCTAAGCTAAGCTAACTGCATCCTGGCTCCTATGAAACATTCAGACGACGTCCATGTGAACATGAAAAAGCTAATTTCCTTAAACGTTTTCATGCTGTCAGCTTTCATGCTGTTAGCTTTCATGCTGTTAGCTTTCATGCTAACTGCTGGCTGTCATCTTTCAGGTTCTAGCCTTCATAGTGTTCACAGTAACAGAACCATTTCTCCATCCCTCTCCAGTCAGTACACTCCACCTCCTGCCATGCATCAGGCTCCACAAGCCCCGCCCCCCCAGCAGTACCAGCCAATGCCGCAGCAGTACCAACAAATCCCACAGCAGTATCAGCCAATCCCACAGCAGTATCAGCACCCACCCACACAACAGGCCCCGCCCATTCAGCAGAGCTCTATTCAGATCCCTGTTGGCTCCGCCCCCCCTAAGGTGGTCAGCACGGCCTGCATCTACCCCTCACAGCCAGGTGAGGTCCTAGTTTCCCTTCTTTACTTATCGTAATTTAGTGGATGTTATCTTGTATCATACATGTCTAATCTTATCATATCATACGTATCGTATCACACATATCATAAACTAGCCTACGTATATTATCGTATCACAGGCATCATATCGTGTCATACATATTGTATCACCCATTTTGTCATACATATTGTTATCGTATCCAACGTATCGTAATGTAATTTATTTTGTCTTAGCGTATCGTATTGTAAAACATATGATACGTGTGTTATCATATCTATGTAGCCTATGTGAACTAGCCTACGTATCGTATCGTATCGTATCGTATCGTATCGTATCGTATCGTATCGTATCGTATCGTATCATGTCGTATCGTGTTGTGTCGTATCGTGTCGTGTCGTGTCGTGTCATGTCGTGTCGTGTCATGTCGTGTCGTTCCGTGTTGTGTCGTGTCGTGTCGTGTCGTGTCGTGTCGTGTCGTGTTGTTCTGTGTCATGTCATGTCGTGTCGTGTTGTGTCGTGTCGTATCATGTCGTGTCGTGCAGTTCCATGTCGTGTCGTTCCGTGTTGTTCCGTGTCATGTCGTGTCGTGCTGTGTTGTTCCGTGTTGTTCTGTGTCGTTCCGTGTTGTGTCATGTCGTGCAGTGTGGTGTTGTTCCGTGTCATGTCGTGTCGTGTCATGTCGTATCGTGTTGTGTCGTATCGTGTCGTGTCGTGTCGTGTCGTATCGTATCGTATCGTATCGTGTTGTGTCGTATCGTGTCGTGTCGTGTCGTATCGTGTCGTGTCGTATCGTATCGTGTCGTGTCGTGTCGTGGCGTATCATGTCATATCGTGTCGTGTCGTGTCGTATCATGTCGTATCGTGTTGTGTCGTATCGTGTCGTGTCGTATCGTATCGTGTTGTGTTGTGTCGTGTCGTGTCGTGTCGTGTCGTGTCGTGTCGTGTCGTGTCGTGTCGTGCCGTATCATGTCATATCGTGTCGTGTCGTATCATGTCGTATCGTGTCGTGTCGTGTCGTATCGTGTCGTGTCGTGTCGTGTCGTATCATGTCGTATCGTGTCGTGTCGTGTCGTGTCGTGTCGTGTCGTGTCGTATCATGTCGTATCGTGTTGTGTCGTATCATGTCATATCGGGTCGTATCGTGTCGTGTCGTGTCGTATCATGTCGTGTCGTATCGTATCGTGTCGTGTCGTATCATATCGTGTCGTATCGTATCGTGTCGTATCGTGTCGTATCGTGTCGTATCGTGTCGTGTCGTATCGTGTCGTATCGTGTCGTATCGTGTCGTATCGTGTCGTATCGTGTCGTATCGTGTCGTATCGTATCGTATCGTATCATGTCGTGTCGTATCGTGTCGTATCGTATCGTATCCTATCGTGTCGTGTCGTGTCGTGTCGTATCATGTCGTGTCGTATCGTATCGTGTCGTGTCGTATCATATCGTATCGTATCGTATCGTATCGTATCGTATCGTATCATGTCGTATCGTATCGTGTCGTGTCGTATCATGTATCGTGTCGTATCGTATCGTATCATGTCGTATCGTATCATGTCGTATCGTATCGTGTCGTGTCGTATCATGTATCGTGTCGTATCGTATCGTATCGTATCGTATCATGTCGTATCGTATCGTGTCGTGTCGTATCATGTATCGTGTCGTATCGTGTCGTATCATGTCGTGTCGTATCATGTCGTATCGTATCGTATCGTATCGTATCGTATCGTATCGTATCGTATCATAACATTGCTTTTAACTCCCTCAGCCTCGGCTCCAGCTCCAGCTCCTGCTCCGGCTCCGGTCCAGGTCCAACCCCACCCCCGCCCTCCAGCTGCCGCCCCGGCCCCGCCTCCAGCTGCTCCTGCGTCTGGTAACAGACCCCCGTGGGTGACTGATAACAGCTTCGCTGATAAGTTCGACCCCAGCAAGACGACCACCACCACCATGAAGATGCAGCCTCTGCCCCAGGCTGCTCCTCCTCCACCAGCCTACGTCCCAAACCCCTCCCCCTCTGGACCGGCTGCTCCCAGCCCCGCCCCCATCACACCCAGCCCCGCCCCCTTCCTTCCCGTGGCGAGGGGCGTGGCTCAGCGGGCGGAGAGGTTTGCAGCCAGCAGCCGTACACCTCTGTGTGGAGCCTGTAACAGCGTCATCAGGTAACTCTCCAGGTCTTCAAACGTTTTATAACCTCGTTATCACTAATTATTACTGAATGACTGTGGTCGTGTGCAGGGGCCCCTTCCTGGTGGCCCTCGGCCGGTCCTGGCATCCTGAGGAGTTCAACTGTCACTACTGCCACATGTCTCTGGCTGACGTTAGCTTCGTGGAGGAACAGAACAACGTTTACTGTGAGAACTGCTACGAGGAGTTCTTTGCCCCGACCTGCGCCCGCTGCAACACCAAGATCATGGGGGTGAGACTCACCTGTCCACTGTCCACCTGTCCACCTGTCTACCTGTCTACCTGTCCACCTGTCCAACTGTCCACCTGTCCTCCTGTCTTCCTGTCTACCTGTCAACCTCTCTACCTGTCCACCTGTCTGTTCACTTGTCTACTTGTCTACCTGTCTGCCTGTCCACTTGTTCATCTGTCTACCTGTCTACCTGTCCACCAGTTTACCTGTCCTCCTGTCCACCTGTCCACCTGTCTACCTGTCCACCCGTCTACCAGTTTACCTGTCCTCCTGTCCACCTGTCCACCTGTCCATCATGTGTTTCAGGAAGTGATGCATGCTCTGCGGCAGACGTGGCACACCACTTGCTTCGTGTGTGCAGCGTGTGGTAAACCCTTTGGAAACAGCCTGTTCCACATGGAGGACGGAGAACCGTACTGCGAGAAAGGCACGGCTATGACTTTTATTTTGAAATGTCTAGAATATTACATGACACGTGGTTTACTGGACTGAGCTGTTAGTGTCTGACCTCTGACCTTTGTTTCTACCAGATTACATCGCTCTGTTCAGCACCAAGTGTCACGGCTGCGACTTCCCGGTGGAAGCTGGAGATAAATTCATCGAGGCTCTGGGTCACACCTGGCACGACACCTGCTTCGTCTGCGCCGTAAGAGCCAATGAAATGAAGCCAGACGTTTGTTCTTCATCTCCGTCCTGTTGGTTCAGAACCATGATCAGATCAGACTCTGCTTTCTCTGCAGGTTTGTCACGTGAACCTGGAGGGTCAACCGTTCTACTCAAAGAAAGACAAGCCGCTGTGCAAGAAGCACGCCCACGCCATCAACGTGTAGACGCTGCAGATCTGATCGCCACGACGACGACGACGACGACGTGTGAAAACCTTTCTGCAGATGTTTCTTGTTTTTTTTTTGGTGCATTCAGATTAAAATGACGCTGCCTCATGATTCTGCTCCATCGTACTGTAGGTTTGTTGTTTTTTAACAGAATCTGTTTGTGTTCAGTTCAGAAACACGGGACTTTGTACGGAGTCCACAGAGTGCCACGAAGTTTTAATTTAACTGAATTTATACAAAATTATTATTTAATCATTTGGATTTGTGGATAAATTAAAAAATATGAATTATTTATTATTTATTATTGTCTTTTACAAATTGATTATAAGCAGTAATTACAGTGGCGCTCTCGTGACTCCATACATTTGAACATGATATCTCATTTTGCCTGTTTGAATGCTACCTTATTGTTTTTATTTCACTTTATCACTAAAACATAATGTTTGACTAAAATTCAACAAAAAACCCAAGAACTGAAAGTGAAGCTCGACTTTTAGGTTTTAAAACCTGATTCACGATGAAACAACTAATCGTGGGTCTGAGTGTTTGTTGACTTCTCAGAGTGTGTGATATTTATGGATGATTAGTTATTTCATAGAGAATGTTTCACGTCACTTTTTGTAATTTCTACATGAACCCGTTGCTTCTGTTCACGATGATTTTATCTTTTTAACTGGGAACGTGACGCAGACCCAGACAAATGTCAGCGTCAAGGAAACCTAGATTTATTTTTGATGACATTAAAGGAAGTGAACTTTTCTCTGGATAATTTTTGAGACGCTCTAGTTTCCAGTGAAATGTCTAAATTAGTTTCCGCCTCCAGATCAGTCTCTGAGACTTCCTGAAAGTCCAAGAACTTTTATGGTTTTAAGTTTCTCTTCTTTTTTTTCGTCACGTATTTTGTTGTCGAGATTTTGTGACAATAAATTAACACAAATAAATAATAAGCTGCGATCTGTAGCAGCACCTGGTGGCCTGTAGTGGAACTGCAACTAATAAAACCTAAAGCTACGTTTATTCTGCAGCGTCAGATCTACGTCATATCCTGATGTCCACTTCCACCCAAATGTAGTTACAAGGGCTGTCAGTAAAGATTACGATTATTATTATATATCTGTTGTGTTTTTTTAAAGTCTTTCACCTCTAGACGTCTCTAGAGGTAAATCCAGGAAGTTTTATGGTTTTAAGTTTCTCTCATTTTTCACGATTAATCGCATTAAATTAATCGCGATCTCTTTTAAAGTCTATGAGGACTTTAAAGAACAAAAGCTTCTTTATCTATCTCTGCTTGTTTGTTTCCTCTTAGTATTTTTGTCCTATCACTGGCCCCTACATTACTACCACTCTTTAGATTCTGCTTTCTTTCCACAGCCTTACTGCTGCTTTCATCACTTCCTGATTTCCAAAACTACGGTTTAGGCCGAGGTCGTAATAGCAGAAGTTTTAGTCGTGTTTTTTAAAAATTAACGTCTTATTAGTGTTTTCATTTTCACAACTCTACTAACTAAACAGACGTCCACGTTTGCGGCTGGTCTGAAATCATTTTCCTCGTACACATGCGCTCACATTGACGTAGATCGGTTGTGGGAATATAAACCGAGCTTTGGTGGTGATGTTTTGAAAATGCTGAGAGCGTCGTGCCTTCCTGAACCTCGTCTCTAGTGTACAGTTTATACTTTTCTACAGCGTTAGTTTGAAGATGGAGAAGCTCTGACTGACCGAGGAGCAGCAGGAAGGAAAGAAATGACTTTAAAACTCTTGGATTGTTGAAGCAGTTTCTGAACATTTGAAGAATATTTGTGTCGCAGGTTGAATAAAGTGAGCACTCAGAACACTGCACTGTGTTTTATTTGTCTGTTTTTCATCTAAATTAGAAACGAAAAGTTTAAATTACGAGATAAAATAGAACAAAGGTAGCGCTCGTAAAGACTTATATCAAGACTTTAGAGAAAATAATCAGATTTCCTTATTAAAAGTTATAAAAGTGATAAATTACACTTTTAAAATCTAAATTTTTGATTTGCAGCAGATTGTTTTAGTTTTTCTTTTACCAGAACATGAAAAGGGAACATTTTAAGAACAAGAGTGACCAGCTTTGACCTCCATCAACTTCCTCTGTGTCATTAAAACTGTGATGTTGAAACTGTCTGAACATGAACCGTGAGTCAGACTGAATTACTGTCACTTCACTTCCCTCAGCGGCCACCAGAGGGGGCCAGGGGCGCTTTTATTTTTAGAATTTCAAAATAAAAGCCCGCAGGTATTTGAGCAAGCGTTTATTGGAAGCACAGAGGAGGAAATAAACGAAGAGTTCTCACTCTGCCTCTTTGTTGAAGGGTTTAAAACGCCACCCGATTTTCAGTTTATAAATCTCACGTTTCTAATTTTACTCTATGAATCCACATAATAATACGAAGCATTCAAACAACTTTTTAGGAATTAAAGAACATTTCAGACCGTTGTAATAAAGGTATCCAAAAGTACAGCAAGAAAAATATGACAACATGCTGGTCTACTTGGGACACGATGAATTCTGGAAGCGTTTAAGCCTTTAACAGATTCATGCATCCACAAGTTTTAATCAAGACATTTTCTGATAAAAACACATTTTTTATTTAATGACTTAAATTTACCCAAATTTAATCAACGTTCAGTCTAAAAATCCTCAAATCTGCTTCTAAAATGTTTATCAACCAAAATGAGAGATAAAAATAAAAGAATATTGACTTTTAATTTAATCATTAATAAGTCACTATAGAGTTTCTGTCGTGTTTGTTTAGCATTAATGAATTATTAAGTAATAAAGTTATATTAGTCCTCCGATGTATGTGCAGGTTTTCAGGTGTGATCGTTGCTAACAGTAAATCGTTCAGAACTCCTATTAGAAAGTGTTCATTTTTAATCTGCAGACACACCTGACAGGTAGAGACAGGACCACGTGATTGTAAACGGACACCTCCCCGCGCAGACCGGAAGTTCGGCTGCTGTTTTGAACCTCCTGAGTGAGCCTTCGTGGGAGTTACAGACGATCTTTGTGCGGTCGGTGGTCGCTCTCCTCCCGTCGTCGAACGACCGATTCTCAGAGCGGCTGAGCGCGGAGAGGAGGCGGAGTACGACGCGGAGAAAAATCACCGAAAAACCTTGGAAATTACGGCTTTTCTGTCACCGTGCTTTTACCGGGAGCTTAGATGATGAAATAGCGTCGAAAAGGAGGAAAACTTCCAGAGGAGAAATCAGAGACCGAGGGAGAAAGGTGAGCTTGATCTTTTAAAAACTTCATCCCAGAATGCGGGTCTGAGCACCGAGTTCTGGTCTCCGTCTATCTCCTGGAGACCACACAGTTTACGACATTAAAGCGTCTGTTTCATTTTATCCAGGAATTTATAGACATGTTTAAAGCAGTGGGTGTTTTTTTTAAATAATTTATATGACAAAAGTGTAAACTTTGGCGTTGGAGATAATACAGTGAATTAATTGGAGTTCGGCAAACAGATTTAATGTGTTAGTTGGCTGCAGGAAGTAGACAGATCCCACCTGGCTGGTGTCGTGGAAAAAAAAAAGTTTGCTTCACTTCAGCCGCCGCATAAATACGTGTTTATATTATTTAAAAATAACAGAATATCAACTAAAATATAATATTAAATGATAAATAACCGAATCGTCGCTGTGTTTACTTGTCGTGCTAATCTTAGCTTCAGCTAACGTCCGTCTCGGGAAAGATGTTTACTGCCTGTTAGCCGCATTCCTCGGTTAGCTAGCAAGCTAACGAGTTTACACAACTCTGCTGTAATTATAGTAAAAATACAACATGTGAAACTGATAAAAATAGAAGCAAACATCATTGTTAAAATTTGTTTTGAAAGTTTGTAAATGTTTTAATTTATTCTTTCCTTCTTTGTTTTAGTTCTAGATGTTGTTGTTGTGAAGCTAGTTAGCATTGAAGGCTAACTCTGCATGGGCTTAGCTTTAACTTTGATTTTAAAGTTTTTTTTAAAAAGAGTTTGTGGTGATTTAAATATGTCCAATCTGGCTCTTTCTTTTCAGAATATTTGTAGTCGGACTATTGAACAGTTTGTCCTTAGCTAACTTGTGAATTATAACCTTTAAATATAGTAAAACTTAAAAAGGTTTAAATCAGATTAAATCTTTGCCAGTGAAGCTGTTTTCTACCTTTAAGGCTGTAAACATCCGGTTAGCTTGCTGCTCTGTTGGTGGTTTAAGACGCTTTATTGGCACAATTAAAAGTAGACATTGTTTAAAAGTTGTGTTTAAACGTTTTTAAGCATTTTTCATTTATAGTTTCCTTCATTATGATATTTGTAGATGTTACTGTTGTTGTTAGACCAGTTAGCATTGTTGGCTAACTTTCCTTGGACCTGATTTAACGTCTTCATCTGTTTCTAAAGTGTCAGATCTGATTAAATATTTGTGTTAGATGTGATTAAATACTTATCTATTAGATAAGTTTGGTTTAAAAAGTCTGCAAACGTTTTTATTTAGTTTTCTTTAATAATTTATTTCTAGATTTTGTTGTTTAACGTTGTCGGCTACCTCTGCTTTGACCGTCTTTAATGTTTCATATTAGGTTTACTTCATTTATCCTGTGTCCAGTAGCTTCATCACCGATATAAAGATATTTCAGTTATATGATAATATGAATCTATGATACGAAGGTGAACTAAATATCTCCAGGTTGTTGTTTTAGTCTTTGGTGCTGGACTCTGGAGCATCTGTGGTTTCTGTGTGCTGTTCTTGTGCTGATGTCCTTTCTTTATTAACAGTAAATCACATTAACAGAGAATAAGGAGTCTGTCATGTGGGCTTGGCCTGGTTTGGTATTTCTGGATGCAGCCATGTTCACATTAACTCCCCTGATCTACACTGATCATCAGAACAGTTAAATGCTGAAATAACTCATCAATCAGTGTTTAAGCTTTTCTTTAAGGAAACAATGCGTTCATAGTTGCTCTGGTTTGACTTAATCTACACATTTAAAAGATAAACAACGTGATGCTTTTTTTTTTAATGTTGTAAATAAGCGTCTGTGTTTCTGTCGTTCAGCTTCTTGTTTACTTCTTTTACCTCTGTGACGTTTCTGTGACGGGTTTAGGTTGTTTGCAGATTAAGAAGCATCCTAAATGAGCATCTCCAACAGGATATGCAAATATTTCAACATTTAAGCTCTAAAGTCGCTGCTTTTATTTATTATTTTACTAGTTTTCACAAATTAAATCAGAGATAAAACGTCACTTTTATTTGAGTCAAAAAACGTCAGCGTCCTGTTGTTCAGTAATCGGTTCTAACAGCCTCTTAGGATGTTGATAAAATGATAAATAGAAGAGAAAAAAGTAACTTGTGTGACTATTTACCGCCTAGAAAGTGGACTTCAGTTAGAACGATAGAACACGTCCTGGTTCCATGTTCCTGCTTTTGTTCCTTCGTCTTCAGCTTCAGGTTTATTCAGACACGTTGAGGGTTATATGGGTTTGATGTGTTTATACCTGAACTCAGCATCAGAGCAGCTTCCAGCCGTCATCACCAAATAGTTTTTAGGTGTTTGTTGTTTGAACAGAAACTCCAGGACGCTTCTACTTTCTGTTTTCTGTCTGACACTGAAACAAGAATAGAGACAAATGGTTAGATAAATATGTTCTTCTGTTGTTTTTGTTAAGGTCCTGGTTAGATATTTAAAGCTCTGTGTGTATTAAAGAGGAGGAGGTCCCCTCAGGTTAATCCACTCGGTTACCTGAAGCCTCTTTCTGTCTGATGGCTCCTGAACATGATGCTGTGACTGCCCTGCTTCACCGTGGACGATATAAGAGGGTTACCTAGGCAACCAGAGTCTGGGACGTCCACTAGAGACGACTGTGGGCTCTAAAGGGTACGGGGGTGGGGGGTGGAAATTAAAATCTAGTATTATCCTCATGTCAGACAGCTGTACATTCCTCAGCCAAGCCCAGGATGGCTGTTACCAAAATAACAGAGCGACTGACGGGGCCAGCTAGGAGGGCCACAACAAGAGATCTGGAGGGGGGGGGGACAACAACAACCAAACCTCCTCCTGTCCTCCATGTCTCAGACGTGTCTACAGGGACGGACGAAGGTTAAACCCCCCTGTCCATCTTCAGACGCCGTGTTATCTCTGCCCCCCCCACTGATTATTCACTGATTAGGTCTCGCTGTCACTCGGTCTACACCCAGATCTATTCTTACAGGGCGACACTGGCTCAGTCCTGACCTCTGTTAATGCTGCTGGAGTCTGGGAGGGGGGGGCTTGTTGTTGTGTCAGTCCACATGTCCGCGCTAGCATTTCAGCGCTACGCTAAGTGACTTTAATGGTTTGTTTCTGTTCAGGTTATTATGGTCTGTGTGGAACGTTCTCAGCGTTATTGATCATTTTTATAGAAGAAACAAACGGTGGATTGATCATAATCAGAAATTAAATCAATCTTTACTTTAGTCCAAACTTCTTTATGAACGTCGGCGGCTTATTACACCCTGAGTTAGTCTGTCAGGCTCAGTGGAAGGACACTAGGTGAGCAGCTCTAGCTTGTTTGCTTATGGCGTTCTTTTGAACCAGCGTTGCTTTGAGACATGAAGCGAAGAGAGTTTGCTCCGTGTTTGTTTGTTTCCTCCGTTGGCTGTGAGTGAATCTGTGATTCAGACCCGATCAGATTATTTTACCTCGATCTGATCTTAAATAAATGTCCTGAAGATCCTCCCCTGTAGCCAGCTCTGATTTCAGTCTCTATTTCTAGATGAATGAATGTGATATCTGGATAAAGGCGTTTCTAAAACACAGCCATGTTTGTTTAACATGCTAATGCTAATGTGACTAATTAGCTTCAACTTTATTTCAGCACTTTTATCGGTTTGTTTTTTAATCAACCTGATTCTAAAGATTCAGACTCTGTTCATTTAGAGAATCAAGACGATCTCTTCCTCCGTTTAATCTGTGTTCCTGAGGAGCAGCCTCTATCACCCTCTCTAGTGTCTTTCTCTTTATTTTCTACATCTGTCTCCTTTTTTATTTTCTCTTAATAAAAACCAGCAGCTCCTCTGGATTTAAAGGCTGACGCTGATTTGTGCAGCACCAGGTCTCAAACACAAATCTTTCTGTTTTCCATCTGTTTCTTTTTCCCCTCCCTTCTCTTTTTTTTGCCTTTTTTTCTCGTCCTCTTGCGTCTCAGTTTTCCGTCTCCTGGGAGCGTTTCCAGTCTTGGAGGTTGAGCTCAGGGATCTCTCTCTCTCTCTCTTTTTCCTCTGCTCTATTTCTATCCCTCCTCTTTTTCTTTTTTTTTATTATTTAAACCCCCCTCCATTTCTTCTTCTTCTTTTCTTTGCTCCTCCACCTCCAGACTTGGGAGGCCGAGGATCAGATTACTCAGGGAGTCTCGGAGGCTTTCTGGCGAGGTGGCAGTGGTGGGATGGAGGGATGGAGGGAGGGAAAGGAGATCAGGTTTCACATCTCCTCCTCCTCCCTCCTCCTCTTCCCCAGCGGCCTGGAGACAGAGTGGCTGAGCCGGAGAGGAAAACATGCAATCCACCCCTCTCCTCCTCCTCCTCCTGCTCCTCCTCCTCCATACCTCCAGCCTCTCTGCAGATAAATAAAAGCAGTAAATGGGAGCTGAGCGCACAGAGGGACGATTCTTCACCTCCTCCACCTCCATCCCTGCAGAGATGTTTTATTCTCCTGGATGTGTGGCAAAGGTGAAACTGCTCTGGATCAAACCTTGGAGCCGTGGTTGTTAGTTTATAAGACACTTGTAGCTTCAGTGTTTATTT
Source organism: Planiliza haematocheilus (assembly GCA_005024645.1). Classification (NCBI taxonomy): domain Eukaryota; kingdom Metazoa; phylum Chordata; class Actinopteri; order Mugiliformes; family Mugilidae; genus Planiliza; species Planiliza haematocheilus. Next base: position 40,272 of record SRSE01001153.1, read on the forward strand.
TGAAGTGGAAACCTCTGATTTTATTCCTCCTCTTCTGTCCTGCTGCTCCACTAAACTCTACCTGTAGCACCATCATATGATGAATAGATTTATAGTTTGTCCAGGCAACAGGCTCTGAAAAAGAAAATATAATCAGTTCATCGTCAGCTGGAGGCAGAATAATGTGCACGTTAATTATTGTCGGTTAGAGTTGGGGATTATCTACACCTGCCCCTCTACTTTACTTTAATGATATCCTAGTTAATTAGTAATCTAGTTTTTTATTAATATGTCAGGAAATCTACATCTACAAAAACTAAAAACAGCAGAAAATAATAATTTGTATTTTAGCTTAAAAACAAACTATGTTATCTACTTTTATTTTCCTTATAACCTTGTTTATTATTTTATCTATTTGTGTTTTTCTTTTTAAAGAAAGAACTAAAACTGAAGTTTAGGTTTTATTACGGCAGAGTTGATGTGTGTAATGGTCCTGAGCTGTGTGCAGGAACATGATCGTCATAGTCGTGTTTGTTTTCTTGTAGCTCTGGTTTTTGTCTCCACCAGCTTTGATTTATGTGAAAAACAAGACGGGAGTGAGTCGACCAGGTTCTAGTGAAAGTCCAGCCTGATAAACATCACAGGAAGAGATAAAAGTGAAGCGCTGGCCAATCAGGGAGCTGCCTCTGGTTCAGACGAGCCAATCAGATGAGACCTCTGTTTGTTGAAGAAAACTATTCTATGCTAGTGTTTACTTCCATAGACCTATGCTAACTGTATTAGCATGTAGCTGGTGTTTTACTGAGGCTGATGCTAAAGCAATAAAAGGATTATATAACTGTTATTATTACACACTAAACATGTCACTGCTCCTGTCGGTCAAAGTGGAAGAAAAACGTTTTAATATTTCTATTTCCAGTCGTTGGTTTTATAAACCTCTACTACTGATGTGTACGCGTCAGACAGTTTTCAGAGACTAAGAAGCATCTGTATTTAAATATTTCCAGCCTCCATGTTGGCTCTGTTCCTGTCTTAGGACATTTAGCTTTTAATTAACGCCCTTTGATTTGACTGATTAAGGATTAGCGCCTTGTTTTTAGAAGCTTTGTGCTCTTTTGTTTGTCTTTATATGAGCCAGATTTCCTGCATCTGATTTGGGTTAATTAAGCAGCATTTTGTTTAATTTAATCTACTGTGTTCAGCATCAGTCTCCAGATTAGGTTCTTTAATAATCTTTTCATCTGTAAAACAAAAAGGCGACAAACTGATTATAGTTAATAGACTTTTATAAAATCTGGATTTAAACGTTTGACGCTGGGTGAAGGTCAAAGCTGCCTCCGTGTGCCGAGCGGCTCCAGTTTGTCCTTTTAATGATATTGATCTCTGCTTTAAATACACCCAGTGAATAATTCAGATCACCTCGGCACAGATAAGAGAAGATCGGCAGGACGCTGCGTTTCTCGTCTGTGAAAATGAGATTATTTGTGTTTGTGTGTGTGGTCATGTGACGACATTCCTCAAAAATCTGGAGGGTTTCACCACCGACCTCAGAGCCCAAAGACTCAGTTCCTTCACAACAAGGAGCTGTAGTAAATAACTGCTGCATGCCGTAGTCATCAGATACAGTCAGTCTAAATTTAAATCCATGTCTTTTACTGTGAAACTGCAAATATTTAATATCCAGTAAATCTAGTTTACCACCTCCTTCATTCTACAGGTCAATGAAAATTTACACGTTTTCATTATTTAGGAAAAATTCCTACAAGTTAAAACATAATCTTTATTCTGCTCATAGACGTCTAAAACTAAACCAAATAGATTTCCATGAACGTTCGCTCTAAGTGTTAGCAACCTTTAGCAGTGGTTAGCATCAGTGCTAAAGGTTGTGGGGTCGGCTGTGTTTCCTCTCACGTAGACAGGACTGTTAGGTTCATGGTGACCCTCTACAGGATAATACAGATGGCTTTAGGAGGAGGGGTCAGAGGTCACGGACGGAGGTCAGGGGGCGCTCTGTCACTTCAGAGGGATCAGTGCACCTATCAGGCAGGAGGATTAGTGGGAAAGGAAAAGTAAATCCCCCCAAAGAATGAAACAGAAACTCTGAGACGACCTCCATGTTGGCTCTTAGCTTTAGCTTTTAATTCATTTTAGACTGTTTTAAACTCTCATTTATCTTTATAAATCAGATGTTCTCATGTGAGAGTGTTTCCATCTGGTTCCCAAATGTGGATCATGTCTCCAAGTCACCAAGCAGCTGTTGATGGTTCTGATCCAGTGGTAGGTAGAGATCCATTAGAGACAGCTTTTCTGTTGTTCTTCTGGAAGCTGCTGGATGTCCGCCGGCGTTTCTTCTGTCCTCTGGTCTCAGCGTCTTTGTGTTTTTTATGTGCGCTACATTCTTGTTGTTGAGGAGGACTGGTTTCACTGCTTTCCTGTCAGCCTGTGGTTTCACACCTTCACCTCCCACATTACGACGCTGGAATCCAACCATCACCTGTCTCTGAAGGAAGAGGCAGTAGTAACGCTGGCTCTACTTCCTGTTTACCTTTGTCTGTCCCTCTCTCTGTTTGTCTTCATTTAAAAAGACGCTCGGTGTGTTTGAGTGTAAACAGCTCGGAGCGATGGTTGAATCATCCGGGGCTTGTTCCTCTTTCTGGACGCTTTCATTAATGTTTCAAACAAATCGGAAGCATCAGGAACGGTTAAATTATCCAGGCGACATAAAACACTCGTTTAAACCAGTTTGTCGTTCAGGAAGTGAGCTTGATTTTACTGCTCTGTAAACATCCCTCTGTTTACACTGGGACGGACGTCTCTTCACACCTCCGTCTTCCTGTTGAGTCTCAAGTATGTCCATGTTTTTAAGTGTTTTATCCAACTACTGAGGCCTTTATTGCACCAGTAGGCCTCAGCATGGTTATTTAATTAGTGGAAAATATGTCACAACATTTGTTAACTTTTAATTATTAAAATACGAGTTTTCTTTTATAATTGTCATAAAATGGTCTCACTCCCTCCATCTGAGCTCGTAGACACTTTAGATCTGAGTTTGAACGATCGGATAACTTAAAATATTATAAAAGAAGAATTGAGTCCCAGCCTGGTCCTAAATGTCCTACAGCTGGTCTCATGTGTCTTCCTAAAGTCTGTCCTTGTCTTCCTTGTCTTCTCCTAGAGTTGGTCTCCTGTGTCTTCCTAAAGTCTGTCCTTGTCTTCCTTGTCTTCTCCTAGAGTTGGTCTCCTGTGTCTTCCTAAAGTCTGTCCTTGTCTTTCTTGTCTTCTCCTAGAGTTGGTCTCCTGTGTCTTCCTAAAGTCTGTCCTTGTCTTCCTTGTCTTCTCCTAGAGTTGGTCTCCTGTGTCTTCCTAAAGTCTGTCCTTGTCTTCCTTGTCTTCTCCTAGAGTTGGTCTCCTGTGTCTTCCTAAAGTCTGTCCTTGTCTTCCTTGTCTTCTCCTAGAGTTGGTCTCCTGTGTCTTCCTAAAGTCTGTCCTTGTCTTCCTTGTCTTCTCCTAGAGTTGGTCTCCTGTGTCTTCCTAAAGTCTGTCCTTGTCTTCCTTGTCTTCTCCTAGAGTTGGTCTCCTGTGTCTTCCTAAAGTCTGTCCTTGTCTTCCTTGTCTTCTCCTAGAGTTGGTCTCCTGTGTCTTCCTAAAGTCTGTCCTTGTCTTCCTTGTCTTCTCCTAGAGTTGGTCTCCTGTGTCTTCCTAAAGTCTGTCCTTGTCTTCCTTGTCTTCTCCTAGAGTTGGTCTCCTGTGTCTTCCTAAAGTCTGTCCTTGTCTTCCTTGTCTTCTCCTAGAGTTGGTCTCCTGTGTCTTCCTAAAGTCTGTCCTTGTCTTCCTTGTCTTCTCCTAGAGTTGGTCTCCTGTGTCTTCCTAAAGTCTGTCCTTGTCTTCCTTGTCTTTTCCTAGAGTTGGTCTCCTGTGTCTTCCTAAAGTCTGTCCTTGTCTTCCTTGTCTTCTCCTAGAGTTGGTCTCCTGTGTCTTCCCAAAGTCTGTCCTTGTCTTCCTTGTCTTCTCCTAGAGTTGGTCTCCTGTGTCTTCCTAAAGTCTGTCCTTGTCTTCCTTGTCTTCTCCTAGAGTTGGTCTCCTGTGTCTTCCTAAAGTCTGTCCTTGTCTTCCTTGTCTTCTCCTAGAGTGGACTGGATTCAGTCCAATAAATCTTCCAGTCAAAGTTAATGTAGTGTGGAGAGGGTAGCTGGTACCTTGTGTTCTCTCTGCTCATCCAACGCTGCCATAAACTCCCTAACCCTCTCTGGAAGATGTTTCTCCTTGACGCTGTCTCCAGGAAACGTTTCTCTTCTTCTAAACGTTCAGTGTTTGTTGTTGTTGTTGTTGTTTGGCTGCAGCCTTTGACTGAGTGGATGATGATCAGATACTACCAGGGACCAGGGTTCTTCTTCTTCTTCTTCTTCTTTGTTGAATAAAAATCCGTACAGCCAGTTGTCAGATATTTCAAAGCTAAATATTTAATAATAATCCAGACAGAGTCTCTGCTGTTTACAGTTCTGATGAACAGATCAGTGTGGACCATGCTGACATCGTTGGCCATTAGTGTAGAGGAGGAGGATCAGTTGTTGAATATTTAATTAGTCCTTAAAACTTCTTTCTTTAGCGTTTGATGCTTTAGACATCCTGCATCGTCTCCTCATCGTTTCTATTCCGACCCAAACTTTCCGTCTGGGGATGAAAATGTTTAATTTCTGTTTCCACTCAGCTGTTGGACTTCATCATGGCGCCCATAAAAGCAGTGGGATGGAAAGCAGAGCCGTGTTTCACTCGTCCTCGTGTGTGGGAGAACAGGATCTGTTTTTCTTTTTCTTGGCACCACCTCTCCGTCCATAGACGAGGAGGTGCGTTTGTTTTATGCAGCAGCTGTTTTTTTCTTTTTTAATGTCAGCCCCGTGACGGCCCCCGTCTCTGCTCGTCTATTTTCTCCTCCTCTGTTCTGTAATAACTCAGCCACTCCAGGACGTCTTCCAGCTGAGAGCGTTAGTTTTGGCGGCAGCAGGGAGACGCTGCTCGCTGCCGCTCCTGACCTTTGACCTCCATCCTCATTTACTCTGATGTTCCTGCTCTCCAGAGGACGAACATGTAGAGTCTGACCAACAATCAGCTGGTCATGGTTCTGAACCAGAGGCTGAACATGTCTTTCTGTCCTTTCTGTCCTTTCTTTCTCTCCATCCTTCCTTCCCTTCTTTCCTTCTCCCTTCCTCCGTTGTTTCCTTTTACCGTCTCCGTCTCTTTGTAGCTTGGTCTCTGGTGGATGTGCCAGGCTCTGGTTGCCTTGGTAACCCCCTTCGTTGACCGACTCTTTAAGTGCCGTTGCTTTCTTGACCGGTCCATCTACCCTGACCTCCTCCTCTTTCACTGCTGGTCTCATCCTGAGTGCGCTAGCAGCTAATGCTAATGTGTTACTGTTTGTCTCTTGAGGAGTTCTGGGATTTGTTTTCATACGTTTGGCTGTTACGTGCAGGCTTCCTAGTCACCTGATGATACGTCTGTTAGTGGATAAATAGATGAAAGGTCATGCTTTTATTCTGAAGTTCTGTTGCCATGTGGACAGCTTCCTGGTACCTGTACTATTCAGACTCAGTGAATATTAACTCCTTGACTGAATAGAGCCTTTGATGAGCTCGTGTTAAATGAAAAGTCTTCTGTGCTGGTGGCGGCTCGTCCGACTGTCGGCCACGCTGCTCCACTTATCTCCTCCTGAACAGAACCGGGTCACAAACACACGACTTCAGCACTGATCTGATGATGAGACACATTCAAGCCCAGGAGTCTTTGAGGAGGCTCTGCTGTGGAGTCTTTATTTAAATCTTAACGACACTGATGAACCAACACAGTCTATAACTGTTCTGGTGTTTGTCTGATATTTATTGAGTCCTAACCAGCGCGTTGATCTTCTTCTCTCAGGTCGGTGGTGGTTGTGATGTTGGTCTGATCCGACTTCCAGACTGCTTTTTCCATGGAGCCGTGCGACGTCATGCACACCATTCAGCCATGGAGCCACCAGTCAGGTATGAAAACATAAACATCAGCCTCTTTGCAGACTTGTAGCTGATTACTCCTTGATTAGCCCCCCCCCCCCCCCCCTGCTCTTTGAGGAGATTAACCTGTGACCCCAGGGCTGAAGGCAGAGCTGGCCAATCAGGAAGCTTCCTGGCTTTTAATTACATACTCTGATTGGGTCATTGGAGCTGTCGTCTGGTTTGATTAATAACCGCAGAGCAGGAAGAGGCTGATTACACCGAGCCCAGAGGCAGGAAGGCTCCTTGGTGATCTGAGCGTTTGTTATTGTTGTTATTATAATTAGTTTTATTACAAACCGTACTAAACTCTCAGCAACAACAATAAATATTCATGTTTACTATTTACACTCTTCACGGTTCTTCTGTTGTTTTTAGCATTAGCCTATAAGCTAGCTTAGCAGATGCAGGCGTGGGTTTCCCCCCACCAACTACATGCTAATGCTGGTAGCATAAGTCTATAGCAGATTACATTCAAGAAAGTAGCATAACATAAAGTTCCAGCTTCATCATAGTTGAACCACAATCCAGAGGTCTCATCTGATTGGCTGCTCCGAACCAGGGGGCGCTATCTGATCGGTTCAATGAAAACTTTTGTTTTTAATCCTTCTTTTTACCAGACTTGTTTTCCACCTGAATTATTTAAATGAAAATATTTGCAGGCCACACAAACAATGAATACATAAAAGCTGCAAAAATAATCATCAAGATGTTAAATCAAACTTTAGAGTGAAATAAAATCAACAGGGAGATTTAATGTACGATTTCTATGAGGATATGTTTTTATTTACTTTGTCTTTGGGGGATTGGAGCTGTAAGGTTTTAGTTTTTGAGACGAGGCAGATTAGTTTCAGGACGAGGAGGTGACTCAAGCGTCTGAGTCTCCTCCTCCTGTCGACAGACCTTCAAACAGAGCCGTCCAGTCTGCTGCTCAAAATCACTCCCATATGTCCCTCAGAAGTCGACCCCCCCACCGCCGCCGCCCCTGCAGCCCTGCTCGGATCAGATCGACCTGGCTCAGTTTACAGCCTGAGTTTTAATCTTTCCAGGGGAAACTTTCTTAAAAAAGGCCGTCTGTAACGTGTGTCGTAAGTGTTTGAGCTGAAAGAATCGACACACGCCCGTCGTCTCGCGGCGTCGGATTCCTTTCTTCCTGTCTCAACTCGTCACTCCTTCTCCGTCCACTTTCAAGTCCTCAGCTGTTTTTAGCAGACACTCTGAACAGGCAGGAGGAGGTCAAGAGAAATATCTACACCTTTATACACTCACTGGCCAGTTTATTAGGTACACTAGTGATTAAACCCTTCATGTAAACACGGTCAGGAAAGTGTTAATGTGTATTGATTAGGTTAGAGGTGTAATAATGAATGAATCAGTCACTAGAATCTACTTTGAGTGGTTTGATCATTTCAGCCAATAATGTGGATGATCACTGAGGAGGATTGAGTTGGTGTTTCTGTGAAACTGGACTGATTTGTGGAGATGATAGATATTTTGTTGGGTCTCTCTGTGATTTAACCTACTTTAAGAATTAGTTTTTTAGCTGCTTCAAAGAATATTTGCTGGGACAGTGTCTCTATGAAACCGTCTCCCCGTCCTTTAGTGCAGGACTGTGCAACATGTTTTGCTGGTGTACCTAATGAACTGGCTGATGGGTCCTGGTTATGCAACACAACGAACAGACCACCTATACCGCTGTGGCAGCCGTGCACAGCTCTGTGGCCTGGCTGTAGTTTCCATGAAACCATCCAGAGTCCAGTCTCTGACCAGACCACACACTCGGCTACGCTCACATTTATGTTTCATGAAAGTTTCCACTCTGTCGGCAGCAGAGTCTGATTGGCTGTGGTGGATGATTGACAGCGTCTGGAGGCGGAGACGTGATCAGCTGAGCATCCCTTTTCTCTCCGTTTTAAACGCTAACACTCCTCACAGATAATCTTCTCTCTGATCTTAAACAATCTTAGACGTGCACACACTACAGGACAGTATAGTGGATTATCAGACCAGACCAGGGAGCATTGAACGCACCACAGATATAAACAAAACAAAGACTGTGAAGAAATAACCAGTAGTTTATTGCTAACGGACAGCAGCATGCTAGCTAGCGTTAGCTGCCAGGTGTCCTCGCCGTTTGTCTCGATCGGCCAAGTTGAAAGTTCTCCTGTTTTTAGCGTTAGCCTTAGAAGCTAGCTTAGTGGCTGACAGACGCGTGTTTTACCTCCAGCTACATGCTAGTACAGTTAGCATACCTCTATGGCAGTTTACATTCAATAAAGCAGTATAGGTGTTAGGTATAACTTAAGTGTTAACCCTTTCTGTGCTGTTTGCCAGACAAAATGAAAAAGTGAATATTTGATAGCAGAGGATGCACAGAGCATACAGATACAGCAGCAACATGCTTTGTCTTTGTGATCCAGTGTGTGTTAGCTGTTAGCATGTTGCTGCTGTAGTGTTTTTAAAATAAGTGTGTGTGGGGAGGACGCTATCAGAGCTGAGATTTCCTGGACGGAGGAGGAGGAGGAGGGAGAGAGGAGGGTGTGCTGGGGTGTATTTTCCATTACCTGCCTCCCACATTCCAGCAACAGTTGGAGGAGGGGGAAGGGAAAGGGGAGTCATGTGGAGGAGGAGGAGGAGGAGGAGGAGGAGGAGGAGGTCTTGGTTGTTATCAATAAGCTTAGAAGATCAGCTGACAGAACGTAAACATTTTGATTTTGTTTATTAATAGTTGCTGCTAGGTCTGATAGCTCAGTGAGCATTGTAGCCCTCACAGTTAGCCCTGTTAGCGCTGTTAGCTCTGTAGCTTTGTTAGCTCCGCTAGCCGTGTCATCTTTGTAGCTGTGTAGCTCTGTGGTTTAGCACCTCTGTTACCTTTGTTAGCCCTGTTAGCCCTGTTAGCCCTGTTAGCCCTGTTAGCTCTGCTCTAAGATGATGATAGTGTGTGTTGCTGTGAAACAGGCGCTAGCTGGTTTAGCTGCTAGCAGTCTGTGTGGTGTGATTTATGACCATTTGTTGTTTTTATGCTCTGAGTGCTTTTGTTTTATGACTCGGTGGCAGCACTAAGGTGACATGGTGGCAGTGATGGATGGACCCGTTTCTATGGCGATTAGAGTGGTTAAAAACACCTTCGGGGTCTGAGCTGCTTTATTACTTTACTACTGAGGAGGATCAGCGTCTGTCTGCACGCTTCATCATCGTCCTCCTCCTCATCATCATCATAAATCACAGTCTGCCTGTATGTGCTCAGCGCCGCCCCTGAGGATTCTGGGTAAAGAGATGAAGTAAATGTCCTGTAGTTTGTAGCTGCTGGTCCTCCGCTGGCCTCTAACGACATTAGGCTGCTCCGTCTGCTGAGGCTTTAAATGAGACCGTAATGCTCGTCATCCACATAAATTCACCAGGACCAACGCTTCCTAAAAGAGTTTAATCTGATCTGTGCTCAGAGCCTGGGATTCATCGCTGTGTCCTCATCAGAGAGAGGAAAACACAGAAACGATGCTAATGACAAAGCTAATGCTAATACCAGTTATGAATCAATTGATGAGGACGCCAGAACTGATGCTAATGGTTAGCATGTCTGTTTGTTTCTGCAGAGCTCTAAAGCTAAACCAGCTAGTTTCTCATTAGCTCCTTTAGGTTCGTTAGCTTTAAACCTCGTTTGTGAGCCTTGTTGTTCTGTAGATAAATAAAGTATCCATTAGCTCTGTTAGCTTTTGGTTCTGTTAGCGCCATAGTTCTGTTAGCTCTAATGTTACCTTTGTAGCTCTTAGATTTGGTAGCTGGATTATTAAACATTGTATAATAAAGAGTTTAAAGAGCCAGTGACTGTAATGTTTTAGAGGAAGCAAGGCACTGCCAGGGTTGTGGGTTCAACTCCCACTGTGACTGTGAAGCTCCTCCTTCTCTGTCAGTGGCTTAAAATTCATCCTTTCATCGTTGTGCCATTAACCGACTGTAGAAGAACAGAAGGAGATGAGTATGAGGATTGTCTGGAGGATGATGATGATGAGGAGGAGGAGGAGGAGGAAGAGGAAGAGGCCTGCAGTGGCGCTCACCGTGGTTCAGGGGCATTCTGGGTATTCTTATGCTAATCCATCGCCAGGGAAGAGGCACAGAGCAGCCAAGCAAACAATGGCAGTGGAGCCAGAAAGTCTGGCCTGCAGTCTCCCAGGCCCTGAAAGGCATGTCGGGCAGGGCGCCGACACCGACGGGAGGCTGCTGCAGCACCCAGAGGCCCGCCTGCAAGGAGGGGCCCCTGGAGGGGACGGGGAACGGGGCCAAGATGGAGGGAGAGGGGGGGAATCAGAAGGAGCGTGATGGAAAAGAAGCAGCAGAAGGAAAGGGAGGGAAAAGAAGGATTGAAAGAGAAGAAACTTGACGTAGAAAAATAAAAACTAGCTGCTGTGCTTTCTAAAGATACGGCACCTGGTCCCTGTTAGCGCTGTAGCATGGTTACGCTGTAGGTTAGCTCTGTTAGCTCTGTTAGCCTTATAGGCTCGTAAATCGCCCGGCCTCCAAGTTATGAAACTTTAATTTCCAAACCTTTGAGCTCTTAAATATGGCCAATCTGCAATCAACAGTTTCTTGGTTATTCAGCTAATTATTTGTTCCGTTCTTCAAGATCTAAATGAACTCAACCAGACCACACTAAATGTTTGTTTCCAGCCTCTTTAATATGATTGTAATCACGACTGAACGAATGAGAAGTGAGGGATAAATTGTCTCCTCCGGTCTCCCTCATTACTGCATTTATTTGTGGAGCTCAGGAGCGCTCGGCCTCATCCAATCAGAGTCGTTTATTTAGTCTGCCGCCGTTCTTCCAGAGCAGGAAGTGGAGACACATTAAGGCTCGATTATTGATGTCTGTCTGAGGTGGTGGGGTGGGGGGGGGGGGTTAATGATGGATTAATAATGATTTCACAACACTTCTAGGAGGAGCTGCTTTATTGAACATGTTGGTTTTGTGTCTAAATATTTAAAATTTGGAAAAATATGTCAAATGGTTTTCATTTTCTTATAAAACTGGTTTGACACACATTAAGTCTCGTTTACTAAAGGTGTTTGTTTTAAACGGCGGAGAAGCTGAACAAAGAAAGGTGGAGCATAAAAGCAGGGGATGCTACCATCAGCTACCATCAGCATGTAGCTCTGCTAGCTCTGTTAGCATTGTAGCTTAGTTAGCTCTTTTTGCTCTGTGTGTCTGTAGCGGTGCAGCTTTGTTAACTCATTATGTCCATTGTGTTTCTAATGTCGTTAGCTCTGTAATAATGTTAGCGTAGTTAGCTCTGTGGCTTAGTTAGCTATTTTAGCTTGGTATCTTTGCGAGCGCTGTAGCTGTTAGCTTTGAGTCGCATTAGTTTGCAGCTAAGTGGTGCTGATTGTTTGGGAGGGCTACCCCGTTGATTCAGAGGTATTTATTCCTCTGTGTCGGTGCGTTGTCAGAGTAATAATACATGTAATCTCACTGCTGTACCTCGTCTGCTGCAGGGCCATGGTGCTTTAATATCATTTTACATAATCATTTTATAGTCGTCTCCCTCTGCAGCCAAATGAAAAGTTATTATCCCCAGACAGCTTCTATAAAAGCCTTTAAAGAGCTGCTCCACAAACCTGAACCCTCTGCTTCTGTCCTGCCACATTTCCCAGCAACCCCTGGGAGCGGTGTGACCTCAAATTCCTTCCCCTGGGGGTGTGGGGGGGCAGCCATGGCTCAGTGGTTCCCAATAAGGGTGTCTTATTCTGTACAGGTGGGACCGCTAACAATACCTCCTTTCATTCCTGTGAAAGCTGAAGGTTCCTCCTCCAAGATGTGGTGTTGAGCTAGCTAAAGCAGCTACGCTACATTACCCACTGTCTGCCGGGGGGGGGGGGGGAGACAACAGTGGACACTGAGACGGAGGGAACGTCTTTGACGTCTAGATCCCCATCAGTCTCTAGAAATCTGAAGCTGCCATGTTGTAGCTTCGTTAGCTTTCTGGCTCTGTTAGCTCTTTATTAGCTTTGTAGCTCTGTACAGGAAATGAACTGAAACACAACTATCTGCTATTATTAACTCTGGCAATCACACTGAGGATCGAGGTCCTCTAAAGGGTCGCAAACGTAAACACAGAGGTCGGGGGATGAAAGAAGAATGTGGAGTGTTTAATGGGTTTGGATTTTTTAAAATAAATAATAAAATAAATGTAGAGTGAAGAAGAATCTGGAGAATCTTTCAGGTTTATCTGAACTTATCGTGACGTTGTAAATGTAGATATCTGAGAAGGAAAAGGTGTCTGAGCTCGAAGGCAGAAAGGAGTTGTTGTTTGACGGAGACCAAAGGATCAGAGACAGGTCTGAACATGATGAGGATGAGGAAGAGGAAGAGGAGTGAAAGTTTCCCGACGCGTCACTGATTCAGAGTCTCTGGGTCAGTGTGAAGAGGTTTAATTCATCATTAAAGGGACGGGTTTGTTTTTCAGTCGCCCACCGTCACCAGTCGAACATGTGTGCGTTCAAAAGGAAGTGGAGGTGATTTAGGAAGGGGTGAGGGGGGGAGGATGGGGGAGGCAGCAGCAGACAGTCGTCCCTGAGCCTGCCTCGTCTTGTCCTCCCTCTGAATGTGTCTTTGTGCGTCTTTATCTCGATCTCTACGCGGAGCAAACAGACTCTGGTTCTTTTTGTTGTGACGGCGAGGTGAAGATTCTTCCACTTCAACGCACACGTTCCTTATCTGGACCAACGTCTCAAAGCAGAGGAGCAAACATGGCAGACGAGAGGAGATTAAAGTGTTTTCATTTTACTTCCTGCTCTGTGCTGCGTTATTAGATCTGCTGCTCCTGACGTTAATGACATGAAAGAATAGACGGAGCAAAAACAACCACAGCTCTCTGACTCACACATATTTATATATTCCTTCATCTTTGTAGTCCTGTAGGGCTGAGATGAAGAGGAGACACATGGACACATCAGGCTTCAGACAAGATTTAGTTTGAAGTTTATCATAAACCAGAACCTCATCTATGTAGCATCAAAACATCTTCTGTTTTAAAGAGACGTACGTGGACATGTGACATGGACGTGTGGTGAGGTGGAGGACACAGGAGACCAACTCTAGGAGAAGACATGGACAGACTTTAGGAAGACACAGGAGACCAACTCTGGGAGAAGACAAGGACAGACTTTAGGAAGACACACGAGACAAACTCTTGCTGGACCAATCAGATCGTTTGGGGTGGGGCTAAATGTGAGACGTCTCCTGTCCAGAACATTTGTCCCTCGTCCTTTGAACGGCACCGTAACAGTTTCACGTCCGTTGGGCTGTGTCACGTCTCTCAGGTCTGACGGGACGTAATCCCTCGACGTTTAGATTTTAGGACGAACCCGTTCTGTCCTCAGATGAGACGTGGACACAGCCCGGGCCGGACTCGTTTTCCTGGTCTGGTCCAGCAGTCTGATGTGAAGGGGCCCATTAAAGTGTTACCCCCTCGGCCCGTTCGCTGTCCTCTCTGAGCGCCTCTTTGTTCTCCCCTTCCCCGGCCAGAGATGTGTGAAAAGTGGGTCACAGGTCGGACCTCTTTGTCCCCCCCGGGCAAATGAAAAGTGACAGACACCGGCCGGGCATCGCTGCTAATTCACTCACCCTCCACCGCCGCCGCCACCAACCCGCCCGCCCCTCTCGGCGCCCGCTAATTGCAACATGGCGTTATTGGCACCGCGCAGAGCAGAACATCCCGGGGCAAATTATGTGGTAGTTAGTCGGAACGTCGGAGGCCAGCGCCCGGCCGGCCGGGGTCACCGGGTCACGGCACCCTGACTGTCAGTGTCCTCCATCACGTCAAGATCGTTAGAGCATTTCAGACTTTAAAGATCTGCTGGGTCAATCAGCTGGTACAGCTCCTGTGTTCCTCACGTCGTGTTTTTGTTGATGTAAATAATTAGTCGTGTCACAGATGAACAGGTTTAAATGTCTCACGTCTTTTCCTTCTCCAGGGTTTTGGACCCAAAGAGCCAGTGAAACACAAGAGGACCAGATATTGTGATAGCTCCTTCCACCCGCTGCTTCTCCTCCGGCTGACCATCCTTCTGTTCAAGAGGCCGGCCGGAGCTCCACCTCCTCGCCTTTTCTTCCTCCAAGCTCCTGCTGTGGATTAAAGTTCTATCTGGACCGGGCTGTCTCCTCTCAGACCGGCTGACCGGGACCTCCAGGGTCCAGTCCTGCTGCAGGATGGCAGGTCTACGACGCTTCTGTTTGGCCGCGATGGCCGCCGTCGTCCTCCTGGTCGTCAGAGCTGATGGTAAGACGCCGAGATGACGCATAAACACAAACGTTCAGCTTCATTTCACAGAGTGGTTTATTTTCATCGTCAGGTTATTGGTTGTTTCCTTTGAGTCTCCTGATGAAATGATCTTAAATCTGCTTCATTTGATGTATTTCATGCTTTATTCTCTGTCGTTATACGTCTCTAACACTCTGTCACTGAACAGCTCAGTGAGTCATTAGCCTTCAGTTCAGAGCAGATAAGCTGTAGTTGGAGTCTGCATTACTTCTTCTGTAATCAGCCTCCCCTCCCTGCACACACAGACCTGCAGCAGCAGCCTTTTGTTAAAGCTCTGATTAAGTTTCCATCAGCTGATAACGGAGAGACAGTGGAAACAATAGAAACACAACATCAGCTGGTTTTATTCAGCGGGAAACGTCTTCTGAGAGGCCGGACTACAGCTGGAAAGGTTATGGTTTAATGAAGAGAGAAATGGGTCCACTGAGTCCAGTAGAGACCAGTAAAGACCTGCAGGGTCCAGTAGAGACCAGTAAAGACCTGCAGGGTCCAGTAGAGACCAGTAAAGACCTGCAGGGTCCAGTAGAGACCAGTAAAGACCTGCATGATCCACTGGAGTCTGGTAAAGACCTTTGGAATCCACTAGAGTTCGTTAGAGACCAGTAGAGTCCAGTAGACTCTGGTAGAGTCCAGTAGACTCTGGTAGAGTCCAGTAGAGACCCTTGGAGTCGTCATTAACTCTACTACTCCTGCCAGCGACCACAGCTTTAACTGATTCATGTTTTTAGTCAAACTGTTAAAGTCATTTTATTTATTTATTAAGTTATAAACATATAATAATCTTCTAGTTGTGTCCTTTTGAAAGCAGGTTACAAAGTCTGTTATTAAATACCTGCCACTTCATTAGGGACGGCACCACAAACTGTAAAATGACTTCACCGGCGTACCTAATAAACTGGCCTCTTTATGACCGTGTCCCGACCGTCCAATCAGTGACCTACAAACACTCAGAGAGCGGCTGATAAGAGCGAGGTGGCGCTGGCCGCCTCTGATTGGCTCGTTCTAATCTCTAGAGGAAAAGGAGAGACTCTGTTTTCCACCTCGTCTTCTGTTCAACATAAAGACTCCAGGCAGCGCTGTGATAATAAAACCAGTTTAAAGAGCACAGATGGAAGGAAATATAAAAGATAGCAGGTTTATTTAATTTATTTACACACACCTCAATCAGTTTTAAGTTTCTATGTTTAATCCATCCAGTCATCTGTTGTCTGGATGGATTTGGGCCAAACTAAAAAAAAAAACACGTCAAATATTTATTTTCAGGGATGGTTTCTATCATTATTCACTAGTTAATATAATGTATAATATAAATAGTGAATGAATCTCCATTAACGTCTCCTACAGTAACCTGTGTGTTGTCTAAGCTCCATGGAGACTAAAAATAAAGCTGCACAAACACGATAAACAAACAAATCAGAGCTTTTTGTTTAGTTTAGCAGCATCATCCTCCACAATCATAAACTGTCTCTACGCTGTAAATAAAGAGCAGCTGTAGGATAACGGAGCAGGTTTGACCCATGGCCCATTTCATTTAGAATAAGTCGTTTCCAGCGTCGGGAGCTGAGGCAGCTCTCTGAACCCCGGCGCTCTGAACCCCAGCGCTCTGAACCCCGGCGCTCTGAACCCCGGCGCTCTGAAACCCGGCGCTCTGAACCCCGGCGCTCTGAACCCCGGCGCTCTGAACCCCGGCGCTCTGAACCCCGGCGCTCTGAACCCCGGCGCTCTGAACCCCGGCTCTCTGAACCCCGGCGCTCTGAAACCCCGGCGCTCTATAACCCGGCGCTCTGAACCCCGGCGCTCTATAACCCGGCGCTCTATAACCCAGCGCTCTATAACCCAGCTCTCTATAACCCAGCGCTCTATAACCCAGCTCTCTGAAACCCAGCGCTCCTCCCAGCAGGAAGCTGTTGAACTGATTGTTGCCGCTCTGACTTCCTCTCTGCACATTAACCACTTCCTGTATGGCACTGTACGAGCTGTCAGCGGCGCTAAATGCTCCAAACAGTCATTGTTCTCCGGAAATATCCTTCAGTCCCTCTGGAGACACATTCACCCTTTGAATCGATGTTTGTTTCCTCCTGGCTGGACTCTTTCTGGAGGGTCAGTGAACGCCACACGGCCCATCAGTCACACAACAATAATTCATGATTCACAGTTTATACCACAGATACTTTACAGTAACAAGGATGATAAAAGGCAGCAATGAATTAATTCCTGAAGTTAGTAAAATGTTTAAAAGTTCATTTAAGCTCCCAAACAGTTTCATCATCAGCTCATTTGATTTTCTTTCCTTATTTCGCTTTTTCTTGATTGAATGATTGAAACACTTCCCACATGCAGCTCAACCCACAAATGTTTAAAACCAGAACGTACCATACAACCATGAGCTGCTGTTAGCTGAGAGGCCATGAAGCTAGTAGGTGCTAGCATTAGCTTTATTCAGTTATTATTTATTCTGTAAAACAACCAAACAAACATCAGTTCTGTAAAGTCTTTGCTCTCGTTGCTGTGAACCGTCCAACGTTCAGGAAACGAAATGGTTTGTTTGTTTGAGCGTGCACGCTGCCCCAGACGGGTGGAGTTTATCACCTCAGGGCGCTTCAGAGTTGGAGGAGATGGTGGAGGTTTGTTTCTGTCCATTAGCAGAAAAATCGTCCTGTTGCCTCAAATACTTCACATATTTGCAGACGGTGACTCACGACTGACGAACCGTCTGTTATGAGTTTTCTCTGCTTGAGATCAGAGCAGAAACTTTATCTGTCGACCGCAGCGGCTGGAAAAACAACCTTTACTGTCAGAGGAAAGAAGGTGAAACAAGCGCTCCCAGCTCAGCTCGTCTGTGCTTCAGATTTTTAGAGATATGACCGGTTAGTAGGCGGAAACGTTTTCCAACGAAGAGCTTTCAAATCGAATGAAAATCAAGAAAAAATATAAAGAAACAGAAAATGTTTTAGTTTTTTGTCATTTATTTATTTTCTCTCATTAAAAAGACTCAGATGTTTTATTATTATTATTATTATTATTATTATATTTCCCGTCGGTTCTGTCGCTTCTTCTCGTTTGTCGTAAAGTTTCTCTGAACGTCGTCAGAACCGATGGCGGCGAACCGGCTGCAGACGGCGTGTAAATAAACGGTCGCTGTCGCTTTAAGAGCTCGTGGAGGGAGTCTGATTACCCAGCGTCCTCTCTGCCAGACCTCAGTCTCCACTCTGGCTGCCGGCTCAATTAACTACACATGTGGATGGAGACGCTGAAGCAGAGCAGCCATTTCCAGCCTCCACACTCCCACCGTGGCTTCACAGAGGCCGCCGCCTCCTCGCCACGGAAAGCCTCGGCCAATCAGAGCGGCTCTCTTCCTGAGAGGGGGGCGGGGCCATTTGGTTTTTTAATTATTCAAAGCTGCAGAGATTTTAGAGCCTGTAAGGAAACACCAGAAACAGTCAGGATTATTGATCGGTCTGCGTAAAGGTTTTCACTTTAATCAGGCTGCTAGAGATCAATAGAGTCCACTAGAGTCCACTAAAGACTGGCAGGGCCCACTAGAGTCCGGTAGAATCCACTGGAGTCCAGCAGAGACCAGTAGAGTCCACTAGAGACCTTTGTCCTTGGAGTCCAGTAGAGACCAGTAGACTCCAGTAGAGTCTGGTTGAGGGAGTTTAGTTCAGCTCTGAATAATCAGAGTGATGCATCTGTAGCTCGTAAACAATCTTTGTCAGAATCCAGACAAAGCACCGTGACGTAGCGCCTCCTGCTGTTTGCTCTTCCTCTGAAACGCCAGCGACGTCCAGTTTTCAGTCTGGAGACGCCAGGGGGACGGTCTTTGTGGGCCGTAACCGTGGCAACCAGGTAGCAGAAAGCAGTAGATGTGCAGGTAGTTCATGTCCAGACACGACGACGTCTGCTGAAGGCGTCCAGAGACAGTGAGGACATAAACACAGTGAAGACGAAGCGTCGCCGAAGACATTTACAGGAAATAAGACGAAGACAAACGTCACAGATTATTTTATACCATTAATTAAAAAAATCAAACACCAGTAACTTTACTCATGGTCATAAATACTTTTATTCTTGTGCAGAAACATTTTAGCTTGAAAATAAAGAAATAAAGAAAATATGTTATGATAGAAATGTGTAAGGAAAGACAGAATGAAGATGTCTCATCTTTCCTAAACGAGACGATGGAGCCGATAGAAACCAATAAAGTGTGGATCTATTTAATTTATTTTTCTGTTTTAAATGTAATTCAGTCTTTTATTGGTTTAATTATTAAATAAAGATCAGATCAAACTCAGCTTGATTCATGTCACAATGTTTTAACCTCGTGTTTGTTCTTCCAGCCGCAGGTCAGAACCCAGACCACGTTCTACAGGGGACCGGGGTGAAACCCGAGGCTCGGCGGCCCGGGGACGACTCCACCATCGCTCCAGAGGACCTCCCTCGATTCCTCAGCTGCTACTGCTCCGGACACTGTCCTGATGACGCCATCAACAACACCTGCCAGTGAGTAGAGACCAGGAGAGACCAGGAGGGTCCACTAGAGACCAGGAGAGACCACCAGAGACCAGGAGAGACCAGGAGAGGCCACCAGAGACCAGGAGAGACCACCAGAGACCAGGAGAGACCAGGAGTGACCACCAGAGACCAGGAGAGACCACTAGAGACCAGGAGAGACCACCAGAGACCAGGAGAGTCCACCAGAGACCAGGAGGGTCCAGGAGGGTCCAGGAGGGTCCACTAGAGACCAGGAGAGACCAGGAGGGTCCACTAGGGTCCAGGAGGGTCCACTAGAGACCAGGAGAGACCAGGAGGGTCCACTAGGGTCCAGGAGGGTCCACTAGAGACCAGGAGAGACCAGGAGGGTCCACTAGGGTCCAGGAGGGTCCACTAGAGACCAGGAGGTCCAGGAGGGTCCACTAGGGTCCAGTAAAAACCAGTAGGGTCCAGGAGAGACCGGTAGAGGCCAGGAGGGTCCACTAGAGACCAGGAGAGACCAGTAGGGTCCAGGAGAGACCGGTAGATGCCAGGAGGGTCCACTAGAGACCAGGAGAGACCACTGGGGTCCAGTAGGGTCCACTAGGGACTGGTGGGGACCAGTGGGGTCCAGTAGAGTCAAGTAGGGTCCGGTAGGGTCCAATAGACATCAGTAAAGTCCAGGAGGGTCCTCTAGGTTCCTCTATGCCTTGTTTCCACCAAGCAGTACAGTACAGTTCGGTTCAGTTCGGTTCGTAATTATTTATGTCTCCATGGTGAGAATTTTTGAAGAGTACCCAAATAAGCGTACCGAACCGTACCATTTTATGGCACCCTTATGTTGGGGTACCAGTTTGTGGTACGGTTTAGAGACACGCCCATTGCTGTTCAGTGATTGGATGAGGGAGAAGTCGTCATCGTGCGCGTGTGGTAAAGTCCTCAAACTATAAACACTGGCGCCATTTTGAGCGGGTCTCTAGAGCGGTACCTTTTTCAGTGGAGACACAATCTGTACCGGACCGCACTGTACTGTACTGCTTGGTAGAAACAAGGCATTAGAGACTGGTGGAGACCAGTGGGGTCCGGTAGAGACCGGTAGAGGTCAGGAGAGGTCAGTAAAGACCACTAGGGTCCGGCAGGGTCCAGCAGGGTCCAGTAACCGTCAGTCAGTGTAGGAGCTCATGCACGGCTCTGTGTTTGTGTTCAGGACCAACGGTCAGTGCTTCGCCATCATCGAGGAGGACGAGCTCGGAGAGGTCCAGCTCACGTCTGGCTGCATGAAGTACGAGGGCTCACACTTCCAGTGCAAGGTAGAGCAGGTGTTTGAAGCGTTTTGTGGCGTCCTCTGGGACGATGGCGCTCTAAGGCCGTCTCTGATTGGTTGTTTGTGTCGTCAGGACTCCCCCAAAGCTCAGACCAGGAGGACCATCGAGTGCTGCGACACGGACTTCTGCAACAGAGACCTGAAGCCCACGCTGCCGCCGCCGGTCTCCAGCGGTAAGGTGTCCACCGAGCAGACGAGCTCAGGTGTGTCTCACGTGTGTCTCAGGTGTGGGTCGGGTCAGAGCTTTAACCACGCTGGTGTCGTTGTTTCACAGAAGGAACGCCTCATTGGCTGGCCTTCCTCATCTCCATGACGGTCTGCTGCTGCACTCTGATCTGTGTCACCGTGGTCTGTTACTACAGGTAGGTCTCCCTCCACCTGTCTGCAGGTCACACGTCCACGTGTGTGACTGTGTCTGTGTCTGTGCTTCAGGTATAAGTGGCAGAGTGAGCGTCAGCGCTATCGCAAAGACCTGGAGCAGGAAGTCTTCATCCCGCCCGGGGAGACGCTGGGAGAACTGATCCATCAGTCCCAGAGCTCTGGCAGCGGCTCAGGGCTCCCCCTGCTGGTAGGAAGGAGACACGGCGCCGACCACACAAAGACCAGTTTAAAGTGTCCCCTGGTTCAAACGTCCTCTGTCCCTCCCCACCCTCAGGTGCAGCGGACCATCGCCAAGCAGATCCAGATGGTGCGTCAGATCGGTAAAGGCCGGTATGGGGAGGTGTGGCTCGGACGCTGGAGGGGGGAGAAGGTGGCCGTCAAGGTGTTCTTCACCCGGGAGGAGGCCAGCTGGTTCAGGGAGACAGAGATCTACCAGACGGTCCTGATGAGACACGAGAACATCCTGGGTATGAAAGACGACGTCTCACTGACACCAGACGGACAAAAGACGGAAAAGACTGAAAAGACTGAATCCTTATCATGACCAACTTTAACTTCTCTCCTTGTTTCATTTGAAAACGTTCAGTCAGGAATAATTTTACCATCAGATCATCAGAGTCGTGGTTTAATCTGAAGCTTGTTCATTTATTAATCTGACATATTATTAAAGTCGACCTTCAGCTGACCGACCGTAGGTTACAGACAGTCCAGTAGAGTCCGGTAGAGTCCGGTAGAGTCCGGTAGAGTCCGGTAGAGTCCGGTAGAGTCCAGTAGAGTTTCTGCCACATTTTGCTCAGACATATTTTCTAAACTTTATTCTTTTAGTCGTCCATGAGGACAGAGACACGATAAAAGCGTCTCTTAGTGTCCACTGAGCAGACCTCTGGCTGCAGCAGCCTGGAGACTCCTGCACCGATCGATGGCTGCATTGATTTTTAATCTGGTCGATGATTTAAACTAATGAGGACGAGCGTCTGTCGGACTGATGAGACACCACGTCTCCTGTGGACAGAGACAGGACGCTGTCTGTAAATGAGCAGCATTGCCATCATGTGGTCAGTAGAATATTAATGGATCTCTACCTACCACTGGATCAGAACCATCAACAGCTGCTTGGTGACTTGGAGACATGATCCACATTTAGGAACCAGATGGAAACACTCTCACATGAGAACATCTGATTTATTTATGATGACGAGCTTTGATCTGATCCTCTTCGTCCCCTCCGTCCCTCAGGCTTCATCGCGGCGGACATTAAAGGGACGGGCGCCTTCACGCAGCTCTTCCTCATCACCGACTACCACGAGAGCGGCTCGCTGTACGACTTCCTGAAGCAGACCACGCTGGACACGGCGGCGCTGCTCTGCCTCGCCTACTCGGCGGCGTGCGGCCTCTGCCACCTCCACACGGAGATCTACGGCACCCAGGGGAAACCCGCCATCGCCCACCGGGACCTGAAGAGCAAGAACATCCTGATCAAGAAGAACGGCACCTGCTGCATCGCCGACCTCGGCCTGGCCGTCAAGTTCAACAGGTGGGCGGAGCCTGAGTCACACGCCTTTACAACATTAGCGCCTCCATTAGCATTAGCTCCACCGTCGTCGTTAGCTCTCTGTCAGATGGTTCAGCGTGTGGTGACGTGTCCTTTGTGTTGCCGTAGCGATACCAACGAGGTGGACATCCCTCTGAGCACGCGGGTGGGGACGAGGCGCTACATGGCCCCCGAGGTCCTGGACGAGAGCCTCAACAAGAACCACTTCCAGGCCTACATCATGGCCGACATGTACAGCTACGGCCTCGTCATCTGGGAGATGGCCAGACGCTGCGTCACTGGAGGTAGAAAGACACGTTGTCCTCGTGTAGGACGTCCCTCTGTGGACACGTTTAGAAGGAAGCATTAATGAGAAGTGTCTCTGAGACTTGGTCCAGGTGAGTGAGGACTCTGTCTGTCTGTCCTTCCAGGTATGGTGGAGGACTACCAGCTGCCCTACTACGACATGGTTCCCTCTGATCCCTCCTACGAGGACATGCTGGAGGTGGTTTGTGTTAAAGGACTCAGACCCACGGTGTCCAACCGTTGGAACAGTGACGAGGTGAGACATGACCAGTGCTAAGCTAAGCTAAGCTAAGCTAGCTACACTACAAGATGACTGTGTTTATGATCTGTAGATGGAGACACATCAGTAAAGCTCAGAGTCAGTCAGTCAGGTCACCGTGTGGAGGAAGAAGAAGATAAAGCTGTTACATGTGATGGCAGGTGGTTTCTCTGTTAGCCGAGGCTAGCTGGTTAGCTGAGATGAGGTTAGCTGAGGCTAGTTGGTTAGGAGAGGCGAGGTTAGCCAAGGCTAGCTGGTTAGCTGAGGCGAGGTTAGCCGAGGCTAGTTGGTTAGGAGAGGCGAGGTTAGCCGAGGCTAGCCGGTTATCTCCAGCTACGTTAACGTTACCGTTTACTTCCTGCAGTGTCTGCGGTCCATGCTGAAGCTGATGTCTGAGTGCTGGGCTCCTAACCCCGCCTCCCGCCTCACCATCCTCAGAGTCAAGAAGACGCTGGCCAAGATGGTGGAGTCCCAGGACATCAAGATCTGACGGCCTTCGTCCTCGTCCACCTGGACCCGTTCAGACCGGACAAGCTGCCTCCTTCATCCAGAGGAGGAGGAG
The DNA here is from genome assembly GCA_005024645.1 of Planiliza haematocheilus. Taxonomy (NCBI): domain Eukaryota; kingdom Metazoa; phylum Chordata; class Actinopteri; order Mugiliformes; family Mugilidae; genus Planiliza; species Planiliza haematocheilus. The sequence goes on from SRSE01001153.1 coordinate 63,422, forward strand.
GAGGAGCAGGAGCAGGAGGAGGAGCTGGGAGATAAACACATGAATGGACCTGTGTCAGGCTGAACTTTGACCTCCTCCTCCTCCTCCTGCTCGTTCTTCCTCCATCAGTTTGTCAGCAGCCTGGAAACAAACATGGAGTCCTTCCTCCTCCTCCTCCTCCTCCTCCTCCTCCTCCTCCTCCTCCTCCTCTGAGGCAGTCGGGTTTGACGCTTTCTGTGAAAGCCAAACAGACGATAAAGATAAATTAGCGAGGAGACGAGGGGGCGGAGCTCTCGTCATTTAATTTTTGATTCTGCCTGATTCAAGATGCCAAGTTTTGTTGTGTTTTATTTTCTCTTCAGGACTGAGTTCTCCTGCCATACTGAAATATATCTACACTCTTAGAGTTAATTATTATTATAAAAGGTACTATAATTATATGTGAATTTTAATGTGTAAATAAATGTCATGTTGGATGCCGTGCCTAAAACCAGAACACTATGCTGCAGTCTGGAGGAAGACGTCTGCCGTCCTGTTCGTCTGTCTGTCCACTTCCTGGTTCCTGTCTGCCTCGCTGTCTGATTGGAGACTGTACAACGTTTGTCAAAAACTGTTATTGGTGGAGTTAGAGATCAGTGGGCGGAGCCTAAGAATAAATGTAGCTCGAGAAATATCCATAAATCAACAAATTAGCTAGCTAACTTATATTACTATTGATTTGTTAGCTGCCAGCTAGGCTAACTGCTAGCTGACAGCATTAAGTGCTGTTCTTTAGCTCCTCCCACTGTGGTTTAACTCAACCAATCAGATTATTTCGTCTGTCTGTCCACTTCCTGGTTCCTGTCTGCCTCGCTGGCTGACTGACAACAAACTGTCATTGGTGGAGTTAGAGATCAGTGGGCGGAGCTAAAAACAATTTACAGTACCAGTAGTTTGGTAGTAGCCCGCTAGGCTAACTGCTAGCTTCCAAATACAGAAAATAATAAGCAAACAATTTGAATGAATCGTTTGTCACAACTTTTAGGTTTAGACGTTTAAGGAAACTAATGTTTTATAAACCTTGCTGATGTGTTATTTAAACGTTAGTTAGGCTAACTAGCTAAGCGTTTCGTACATGTAGCTTAACTTTAGCTCTTTGGCTCCTCCCACTGAGATTTAACTTACCAAACATATTATTATATAATCTCATTTTACAGGTTAAATCTTCGGTTACTACAAAAACAAGAATTAATTTACTGTAAACTATAAGCCTATGATGCATGTGTGGGCGGAGCTACATGCAAGGGGCGGAGCTACGTGTAGCTCCCTTATATGTTAACATCTAGTTTGCAGCGATAAAAAACTGAGATGTTTACATGGAGTCCAACTTTAATGTAATAATTTAGTTTTCTAAGATAATAATAATAATAATAATAATAAATTGGACTTTTATAGCGCCTTTCAAGAAACCCAAGGTCGCTTTACAAAAGGTGACTTCTGTCTCCCCCTTCTGGTAGGAAGAGGAATTACACAAACCTAACATCTGTAATAATGTTAGCTGACAGCTAGCATTAGTTAGCATGTTATTTGTTCTGTATAAACTGATTAAAATGTAATTACATATAAATAATAAACCCAGAGCTAACTGCTTGTAAACATCTCAGAGGTTTTTTATCGCTAGCAGGCGACGTTCAGAAGCTCTCGCGCCTCATTAGCGTGGCTAGCATCAACAGCACTAAACTGAAGTTCTTCAGACGTCATAGGAAATTATTTTTGGTGCATTCACTTTCTCATTGAGAGTATTTGGGAAACTGTACCTGTTGTATTTAGCCTAGCTTAGCACAAAGACTGTAATAGGCTACAGCTGTTAGCCTAGCTTAATCAAAACATATAAACTCATCTTGTAGTTATGCCGATGTCAAACACGCTTAGAAATGAGAAAAATGTGTTTAGCTGCTAGCCTGTTAGCTTAGCTTCAGCAAGAGCTAGGCTAATGGTTTCCCCCAGCTTCCAGTCTTTATGCTAAGCTAGGTTAAGCACGTTGGTTAAAGTGTTGGGCAGCAGGACGGTGTGCATGTCGGTGAACCAGCGTTCACCTGGTTACTATTAGCAGTAACGTTAGCATTTAGCTTAGCATCTGTAAACCCATGTTCCCTCTGGTTCTTTGTTGTTCTTGTTTTGTACAGCGTCTGGTTCCGGTGCCTTTTTGAGTTTCACCAGGAGAAATGATGAATTCTGTAACAGTCTGTCCATGTAACGACGTCAAGTAAATAACCTTATTTTAGTACAACGAGCTCACGGTGTCACGCTCATCCTTTCACCTGCCATAACATTAGGACCACTGGCTGGACAGAGATCAAACTGTCACAGTAACATGACCCTGGTTCTTTCTGCTCCTTTACTTTGACCACAGCGCCATCTGCTGGACGAACTCAGTCACTGCAGCCTCACAGGAACCAGGTATATTCAATTATCTCCATGAACTTTTTAAAGTTTGAATTCTTAAATTCAAATGAAATATTTTATTGGCACTTTAAGTTTAAGATCAAATAGGAAGTGAACCCACAATATAAATGATTAGTTACCGTTTATAGTCTGACTCTACCAATTAAGTTTCTATAATTAAAGTGACTGAAGGTGAAGCACATAGGCGGCCATTTTGGTTCTGCAAAAATCAAAACATTTGATTCCAGCTTCTTTAACTATATGGATCACTGACCATGGTGAAATAACTTAAGGTCATTGTGTTACAATTAAAGACAATTACACTTTAATGTCACTAATATAGAATAAATGCAGTTTATTACTAATGTTAAATAATTCAATATAAACCCATCTTGGAAACAGCTGATAGATCCACCTGGGGACAGATTATTCAACATGAAGATTTACTTTAACTTCAGATTTTTTTATTTAATATCTTGCTTTGCTGCAAACACAGGCAGCCATCTTTGTTTTCATTTCTTCTCCGGCTCAAATCTAAAGTGAAATATTTTTCCAGCTCCTTTGTCAGAAATCACCACAGACTCTCGTTTCAAACACTTTCGTCTTTATTAACGCCTTCAGTCGCTCTACTTGTCCTCGGGTTTGTTGAAGCAGTAGGTCAGGCAGCACTTGCCGCAGTAGTGGCGGTCGAAGTGGCTCGCCATGAAGACGCCGGCGCCGCACTCGTCAGCCGGACACTCACGCCTCAGCCGGTGGATTTTACCGTTCTCGTCCACCTGGAGACGAAGACGAGTTTTATTCAGGAAACAGTTTGACTCTAAACGTAGAGAAACTAAACGCAGACCAGTCGTACCTTGTAGTATTTCAGCACAGCGAGTTTGACCTTCTTTCTCTTGTGCTTGTTCTTCTTGGGGGTGGTGTAGGACTTCTTCTTCCTCTTCTTGGCGCCTCCACGAAGCCTCAGCACCAAGTGAAGAGTCGACTCCTGAAGACAAAGAGACGAAATGAGTTTAAGTCACGTCAGTAGTCGAGAAATTGTTTCAGGATCCACAGACAGAAGACTGACGTTATCACACAAGTTAAACTCAACTATATCGTGTTCTGATTCTTTCAGACGTTTAATAATCAGTAAATGTTACAGTAACATCTGGTTATACATTTTAATGAACCTCTGATAATCTGTCCTAGTTACATCAGTGTTTACAAAAGATTTGACAAGAGGAACAGAACAAGTCTCTAAATCTTGTTAAAACATCCTGACGTCCGTTCACATAAATAAAGTCTTTACCTTCTGGATGTTGTAGTCGGACAGCGTGCGTCCATCCTCCAGCTGCTTCCCAGCGAAGATCAACCTCTGCTGATCAGGAGGGATTCCTGAAAGAGACACCGTGACACCGGGCAGGTGAAGATGACTTGACTCAAACAGATAAGAGTTAACTATTAACTCCTGGTCCCAAAGCTGCACCAGCACCATGTCAACTCACCCTCTTTGTCCTGGATCTTGGCCTTGACATTTTCAATAGTATCTGAAGGCTCAACCTGGAGAAACAAGACACCAGCTCAGACTCAGACCAGTTCTTCCGGACACAGCTACGATCACACGGAGGCTACGACGCGTTCAGCTCAAACCTGACACATACATGTCTTAATAATTATGAATAAAATCCATTAGCACCTTCATACGTGAAGCAAACTGAAGTTAAACCTGATTTACTCTGACACACGTGTTTACGCTGCTCTCACTAGCTAGCTTAGCCACTTAGCTTAGCCGCTTAGCTTAGCCACTGAGCTTCAACGTTCCGGTGCAACAAAACCACATTTAAGTCTCAGCTGACAAACACAAAAGTATCATTACAGTTTATAGAAACCATTTAAATGTGTTTAATGTGTTTTTAAACCAACAGTAATTGAAATGTGAGGTAAATAAAACTCGGGGTAACTGCCGGCAGTGAACGCCGCATCCCTCCATCACAGTCCGGCTCACCCACCTCGAGGGTTATAGTCTTCCCCGTGAGGGTTTTGACGAAAATCTGCATCCTGGCGTTTACTCCACCTAAACGAGGAGACACATAGAAACTTTAGAGCCGCGCTGAAGCTGAAACGAGCTCCTAAAAGCGGTGATTTTTGACAATAATCGGGTGAAAGTCGGAGCACGATCTTACCACTAGTGTGCTCCTAATGGCGGATCATGAGAAGAGGGCTTTCGGAAGGAGCGACGGGGTTTTCTGCAGGCGTTTGCACGGAGTAGGTAACCGTCACGATGCCTGATCAGAAAAACACACAAAAAATTAAGTTTGTGTTGTTTATAGACACAGTAAGGTCCGTTTATGTATTAACTTCAAATTAAATTATTTTACAACAAATATTTTAGCAATTTAAAGAGGAGGACAGCTAAACTTTAATTACCCAGGCAGCCTTTCGCGGTAACCGTAGCAACGCAAGTGTTTGCAAATGGCGGAAGATTGAAAAGAAAAACGTAAAGTTAAAACTTAAAATGATTAAAAAAAGAATGTCCGAGCCACAAAGTAGTCAGAGTTCATCTCCTGGAGCAGGAGGGAGACGTTTAACTCCAGATGTTGTGACAACTGAGAGCGACGGAAGGTTTTTTCAGTCTCTTCATGAGTTTATTAATCATGAGAAAGTTTATCTGCGGTGTCCACAGGAAGGACCGCACGAGACGCGTTACATCATCTACCGCTCCGTCTTTACTAAGGTAGGACATATAAATATAAATATAACACTTTATAAACCTTAAAATACAACTACAAAGAGAATAAATAACTTACAAATCTAACTTAATAATATATTTGTTTTAATTCATACCAAAAAGGCTAAACAACAACAACTCAATTATACGTTTACTTCATATACAAATTGTGCTGTTATTGTTTTTTGTTTTAATCTTATTTTTAGTGTTTTTGACACTGATTTATATTACAACACTGGACAAATAATTATTAGAATGAAAAGATTCTTCTGTTTTCTGTTAATGATTTTATGGAAAAATGTTTTTACTGTGTAAAATGTTGACCCAGGGACTAATGTGGACACGACTGCACCGTACTATCATCTCTGTGTATCATATAGATTCTTGTCTCTAGTTCTTTTTGCTGATTCTATTTTGATTTGATTTTACTTTACTGTTCATTTTATTGTATTTAATCTTTCTTTTACTTGTGGTTCTTGTGTTTTTATGAGTCACTGAGTCAATGAGTCACGTGACATTAAGTTCATAGACGTCACTTTGTGCTAAAACTAGACGTGAAAGTCTTTCGTTTTTAAAATCCTTTTAATCAGGATTAAACAAATCCAGTTTCATTTTCTGACCTCGTCTCCAGGAATGTGAATAAATCCAGACGTTTGAAATCCTGACAGGTGATTGGACGAGCCACGGCCTATAAGAGGCTCCTGCTGGCCATAAAGTCAGAGTACGACGACGCCATCAGGGAGATGAAGAGGAGGGAGGATGAAGAGGAGACGTCTCAGAGAAGTGTGGCCGCTTCAACGTCTCAGCGAAGGACAATGAAGACATGTGAGAGACGAGCCAATCAGCTGAGAGACAGGTGCTTTAAAGCGTCATCACCATTTACACACGTCTCATAGAATATAGATCAAAGATGAACTGAGTTAATAAATATAAATGATCTGAATCATCTTAGACTAAATATAAATGAAATAAATCATAGTTTGAGTCATTAAGTTCATATTTATATTTAAATATCAGGAGCAACATTAATGTTCTTTAATCATCAGCAAAGATTTAAATAATAATAAAAGTAGGCGGCCATTTTGGAAACGGCTGCCAAAAGCCAGCGCCTGCAGAGCCTGGATGAATCCACCAGGGGGCAGATGACGTCTCTTCATGTTTGTCTTCGTCTGTTTCCAGAATCTCGGTCGTTCAGAAGGAGACAGATGAAGTCCAGGAGGAGATCCAGAGACGGAGGTTATTCCTGCAGCAGAGAGTCTGGATACCTGGTAGAGCTGTGCTCAGACACTCAAGCTACACATTTAATCTGGACGCACAAACAAACACTCTGTCCTCTGCTCGGTGTCTCAGGTCTGACGGTGTCTCAGGCTGAGGACCCTGAGGCTCTGGAGAGACACCTGGAGCTGCTGGACGCTCAGAGATCATCTCTAGTGGACACTAAGAGTCTCTGTGTTCCTCTGGAGATCCACAACAAACTACAAACACAGCTGCAGAACGTCGAGCACCGCAGAGAACGTCTGAGCTCAGAGAACGACCGACTGAAAGTCCTGTAAGACCTGGACCTGAACCTGAACCTGGACCTGAACCTGGATCAGTTCAGTGTTTATCTGAAAGATATAAAAGCTTAGATGTAGATGTTATGATGAGCTGCTGGAAACACACGATCAATTAGTTTCTTCCTGTTCGTAGATTCAAGCGTCTGAGGTCAGTGAGGGAATGTCTGACTCACTGGGAGGAAGAGGAGGAGGAGGAGGAGGAGGTTCCTCTGGAGGAACTCCTGAGATCTCTGGAGAACGTTGTGAAGACGAACGGTGAGACGCTGTGAGACGACTTTAAAGTTTAAAACATGTTTATAGTGAAAGTTAACAAAGACCCAATGAAGCAGAGACCTGAGACTAAATGAGCCAATATTACATATCAGCGTCACATATTGTCTCACTTTAGTCTCATATTTATGTCTCATGTCTTTGTTTTGAATCATTATTTTATTAGAACGTTCTGGACATTTCCATCTCGTTGTCTTCTTTCAGAGTTGGACGGCGCTGACGTTGACGTTGACGTTGACCTGTTTGAGGACGATGAGCCTTGTGGGGTGGACCAGTCTGACCTCCTGACCTCTTACCTGGACAGGTGTTCACAGACGGCTCTGGTGAGTCTCACGTGAGGCGTCCGTGCGTCTCTGACCGTCCTCTCGTCTCTCGTCAGGTTGGTGGAGCTCTGTGACGCTGATCAGTTTGAGGACGCCGCTCTGATCGCTGCCAGAGCTCCTCGAGGCGTCCTCAGGAACCTGGACACCATGCTGATGTTCCACGGTGGGTCAGTCCTCAAAGTGTCTTCCAGCTGATCGTGTAAATGTCTTCACTGTCCTTAAACTGGACAGAGGTCCCATCTGTCTCCTCCTAGATGCTGAGGACCCCTCAGGGTCGGTCCCCCCTGACCTCGTCTTCTTCTGGGCCCTTCTGATGACCTCACCGCCCGGTAGCGAGCTGTCGGCTCCTCTGTCCCTGCATGGCGTCCTCTGCGCCCTCCGCCACGGCGTCCTGCAGCTCGTCGTCCACGCCGTCTCCCAGAACAAGTAACGACCCATCACTGGTGTCCCTGTCCTCGTGCTGAGTCAAACCCTGACGCTCTCTGTCCTCCAGACTCACCTTCTCTGAGGCTCTGGGCGACGTCCTGACTGAGCATGCTCAGAAGAACCCCGCCGTGGCCGCCCCGTGTCTGGCGCTGGCCACCAGCGTCTACGAGGCCTGCCGTCTGGACAGGAAGACCGCACTGAGCATGTGCAGGAGAGGCCTGATCCACAGCGCCGCCGAGGTCATGACCCTCAGCGAGGACGTCACTGCTGGTCTGTGTGAGGACACCGCTGCATGTCAGGACAGAGACATCCAATAATAACCTCTCTCTCTCTCTCAGAGGACTGTATGTGGGTCCTGTGTCGCTCGCCCAACCTCCCTCTCCTCCAGCTGCTGACGGAGCCTCAGCCTGACCGGGCGGCCATCTTGTCAGTGGGCGTGGCCTGTGCGTCTCTGCTGTCTGACCAATGGCAGCATCAGGAGTTAGCGCTGCAGCTACTGGACGGCTTCATCAGCTCAGGACCAGGTGAGACCAAGAACCCGTCTCTAGGGGAACCCGTCTCTAGAGGAACCCGTCTCTAGAAGAACCCGTCTCTAGGGGAACCCGTCTCTAGGGGAACCCGTCTCTAGAGGAACCCGTCTCTAGAAGAACCCGTCTCTAGGGGAACCCGGCTCTAGGGGAACCCGTCTCTAGAGGAACCCGTCTCTAGAGGAACCCGTCTCTAGGGGAACCCGTCTCTAGAGGAACCCATCTCTAGAGGAACCCGTCTCTAGAAGAACCCGTCTCTAGGGGAACCCGTCTCTAGGGGAACCCGTCTCTAGGGGAACCCGTCTCTAGAAGAACCCGTCTCTAGGGGAACCCGTCTCTAGGGGAACCCGTCTCTAGGGGAACCCGTCTCTAGAAGAACCCGTCTCTTTTTGACGACAAATAAATAAATAAATAAGAATCAAACCAAATCACCTGCAGCGGGTCTGACCTCTGACCTCTGACCTCTGACCTCTGTGTGTCTCTCAGGGGTACTGGAGCAGGTGATCCTGGAGGACAGCGTCTCGTCGGTGGACACCTGGACGGACGTGGCGTCTCTGTGCTCCGGGCTGGACCGGGCCGACCTGAGCCGAGCCGTCCTCTCCGTCCTGCTGCAGCAGAGCGGGACCCGGGTCCTGTCCCCGGACCTGGAGGGGGCGCGGCTCATGGAGCACGTCTTCCTGTGACCTTTGATCTTTGAGCTTGATCAGCTGACAGGAAGTGACTCAGGCTGCAGTGAGGACGGCTAGCAGGTGGACAACTCATTCACAAACTGAGCTCATGTGTTCATTTACTCACTTCCTGTTTGTCTGTTTATTTATTCACCATCTCAACTGGGTTCAAAGGTCAGGAGAAGTAAATAAATAAAGAAGAGAAGAAGACACGCTGACCTCCAGGTCCTCACTAGTGCAGCTAACCCGCCACACACACACTCAGACAGAGGAGTCTTTGTGAGCCTCGTCTCAGTCGATGAATTCTTAAACTCAGTGAACAAACTCACTCCCACCGCTTCATAAACAGCCGGCAGGCACAGACGGGCCTCTGTCTGTCTACCCAGCATGCTCTCTGCTCATGTTTTATTGTAGAAATGATGCAGGTAATCTGAAAACAAAGCAAGTAGAGCTCCCCCTGGTGTCTGTCTGCAGGATAGGCCATAAGCCCCGCCCCCTCCATGTTAGTGGGCGGGGCTTGAGACAAACTAAAACACTAACATACATTTAGGTGGTTAATATGATGCTATGTTCAAGTTCCATTTTAGTTACTGGACGCCATAAAAACAGGAAGTGACATCTTTAAGTTCAGCTCATTAACTATTTTATCAACATTTAAATTAATAAATGCTTCAATGATCCTCTAATAAACATGTTCAGGTGTTAAATGAACTAATAAAGTATAAACTACACGTGGACAACTGACTGTGTGAGTCGTACATTTCCTCCTCATCATTCTGTGGTTTTCCTGTCGCTGTGGGGACGTTTGTTCCTGAGGTCATGGTGCGTTCAGGACCAACAGGAGAAAGCAGCTTCATGCTTAAAATACTCCCGTCCCTCAGGAGTGTAAACACGACGCCGTGTGTGTTTACGTTGTCCGCTGTCAGAGAGACACTAACTCAAACACGCCCCAAACAGCCTGACACGTCGCTAGGCAACCGCTGCTAATGACAGCAGCTGCCATCATCCTCATCTTCATCATCATCTTCCCCGCTGGACGACTAAAGATAGCTCTGTGTCAGAGGCTACTGACTGGGCTCACACACACACACACACACACTCAGCCCGTCCAGTTCATTAGGTACACCAGTGATGTCATAATCTAAATAATGTTGAGTCAGAAAGGAGGTGACTGACCTGATGATCATTCAACGTGTTTCTGTTATTTAGCTTAGCTCACTGTGTCAAAATATTAGGAACACGTGTCAGATCAATAGAGCTACATGATGAATACACAGATATTAACTAAAGCTGAACCAGAACCTTCATGGAGACTGGATTTAGAGCAGGACTGGTTTCACTGGGGTACGGTACACCGGTCAGTTAGCTTCAGCTAGCTTCAGCTCCATTAGCATCTGTTAGCTTCTCCCCATTAGCTTCAGTTAGCTTGTATTTTGTGCCCAGCCCCAGAGATCAATAAAGACTTATTTTATCTCATTTATCTTAACGTATGAATGAACCAGTGACTAATCAAAGTCAACATCTCTGAGTTAAACGTGTTCACAGAGCATCCAGGTCACATGTGCAGCCGCTCACCTGCTGACTCAGTCCCAGTAAAAACCTCCAGTCAGCTGATGACAGACGTCTGCTGCAACATGGAGGCAACATCAGCTCAAATCATCCGTCAGAAATAGATCTGCAGCTATTTCAGATTCAGATTCTTATTAATACTCGTTCTCTTTTAGTAAAAAGTGTGTTTGTTTTTGTCTGTGAGCAGAAATTAAACCTTTTATTCATAATTATGTTTTTATTTGTGTATTTATGATCTGTAACTGTGGTGGGTTGAGTCTGTTCAGTTAATGAGCTAACAAGCTAAATTATAGATACATGTTGTTACTGCTTGTTTGTAAAGGCTAAATTTATTAGCATCACTAACAATATTGTTCTTCAGTTCTGTTAGCTTTAGCTCCATTAGTGTCAGTTAGCTTCATGTCCGTTAGCTAAGGTTAGCTTCATGTCCGTTAGCTAAGGTTAGCTTCATGTCCGTTAGCTTTACCTTATATTCCTTTAGCTCCACTCTGCTTAGTTTTACTTTCATTGGTTTTAGACACATTAGCCTCAGTTCTGTTAGCTTCAGTTCCTTTAGCGTTAGTCTTAGCCTCAGTTTCATGACCGTTTGTTCTCATTGCTTCTGTTCTCGTAGCCTCTTGTCCGTTTCCTGATGCAGCTGTGAAGCAGCCATAAATATTTGCTGATGTATATACTCATGTTATATATAGAGTCAGGCCTGTCATCAGTACGCTGTAACTTTACACCTTCATCTGAGGCTCAGCGCTGCGTCCTCTACGCCGCTGCAACCACGTTTACATTATTCTACAGAAACTCTTCAGAAAGTAGAACGTGTAGAGAGAGGCCTTTAGCTGCTTAGAAGTTCCCCTGGGTTCCTCTGGTTCCTCTGGTTCCTCTCAGACTATCATGGAGTGATCTTTGTTGGTGGACCACTCCTGTGGAGGGGGACAGGGCTGTGACTGAGACAAATCCCTGTTTTATTTAAACTAAACCAGGAACTGAACCACGCCCGAGTCTCATTACATTGATGGAAACGCTTCTGAAAACATGGACTCTGATTTAATGCTAGACGACTCTGATTTAATCCCAGAGGAGTCTGATTTAATCCCAGAGGAGTCTGATTTAATCCCAGAGGAGTCATTTTATGCAGAAATGTTCACAGTTCTGAAGGGAGCCACCACTTTAAAGCAGCCCTATATGTTGCTTCTCCTTTTTGTTTTATTTTTGAACATTTTAATGAGCTTTAGAGGGTTTCCCTTCCTTCGGGCTGCCTCTACCTTTAGCTGGAGGTTCTGCTGTTCTGTGGCAGCAGGAGGAGTTATGTAGAAATCAGAGTTATGTAAAAAGTGCCCCGCTGGAGCAGAAGTCATGTCAGAGCACACTGACTCAACTTTAGCGCTGGATCGATCAAGGCGTCCGGTCACGCCTCCGCCTACTTTGGAGGGTTCTGATTGGCCGCGGCTCGTGTCACTTATGGGCCGAGCCGCAGGTGATTGGTCAGCGGAGTTAACCCCTCTTCTTCTTCGTCTCAACTTCACCGTGGCCGTCAGGAACTCGGGTCCGACTCGGAGGTAACTGTCGTGTGGCGCGCTTGTCCAACTTTGTCCGGTGTCTTAAAGCAGACTTACCGGTGCCGATTTTAAAACTCTCTCCGGTGGAAGTTAACCTTACCGGACCTGACACTTTTTATCCACTCCAGGAGATAGTTTGGAGGAGATAAAAAAAAGAAAAAAATGGCAGACAGCGAGGAGCAGCAAATCTCTTCCACCACTCCTCTCTTCCCTGAGGAGGTCCACCACTACCAGGCCGAACCGTACGCCGACACCGCGCAGGAACTCTTCGGCATGGATGAGATTGTGGACTTGGTCGGCGGGGCTCAGGACGCCTTGGAGCGGCACAAAGCCGAGGATAGTGCGCCACAGGAGTTCACACAAACTTCCTTCGCTCCCCCAGAGAAGACGACCGACACGTTACCGGAGCCAGAACCAGAACCGGAGCCAGCCCCAGACTCCACCACCTCGTTTGTTCCCGATGTGCCCGAGGTGGTGGCCCCTAAAGCCGAACCGGAGAGCACAAAGCTGGCAGCGGAGCCACAGGCTGCCCCTGAGCCTGAGCCTGCCCCTGTGAGCGACGCCCTCCCCGCAGCTGAGCCCCGGAAAGCAGCCCCAACCCCCGCAGAGGCAGCACAGCAACCTGCGGTGACACAGGAAGCACCGGCTCCAGCATCTTGTGAGTATGCGAACGGAGAATGTTTTTAGAATTCACGTTTTTAGTTTGAACATTTTTTTTTTTTTAATCAGATAAGTAAATATGTGTGAAATGTAACTAAACGTTATTTTCCATCTTTACCGGTTTAACGTGTGTGAACGGGGGTTAGCACCGAGCTCTAGACACCGACAGAGAGCCTCAGATAACCGGACATACAGCTGCTTATGTCGGCTAAACAAACTTTATCCACCTGTTCGTGTTAAATCAAATTAAATATGTGTATTTTATGTCAGATTTGTGATATTTACGCAGGGTGAGCGGTTAGCCGGTTAGCATGCGATGCTAACCCTGAGGGGAGCAGGTCAGCTTAAAGATCAGCTCCTGTCTGATTTACCGTTAACTGGATAAAAACACATTTGAGCAGATTAATAGTTTATATTCAGTTTTTAAAAATGAACAAGTGTTTGGTTGGTGAGGTTTTCCGAGCTAACGGTGAGCTAAGTGTTAGCCCGGTTTTGCTGTGTTGTAGTGATGCGGCCCACCTGTTTGGACAAATAAACGGCAGGAGGAAGCGTTACCGTGGGGCTGTTTTTTACGGGATGTGGCGGCGGTAGTTCTCCATTTATAATCAAATTAGCATTTATTCGTTTGTGTTAACGTAAGCGGAGCATTTTCTAAAACATTCTGGGCTAATATTGGTGGTTTAAATCGCCGGTACAGGTGACTTTTATTGTGGCAGACTGAGCATCGCCCATCTGCTCTGTGCCGCTACCCGCTGTTGCTAACGGCTGTTGCTAGCCGAGTTCCATCATCGGACACGCATGCTTTTGGGGCGTTTTTATAAAACAAATAACGTTTTTTGATTTTAATTATTCATCAGCTGTCAAAGCTACACACCCTCATTGTAATTCAAGACTGAGAACAAGACAAACACGCCCGATGGCGCGTGGTTTGTGATGGCCGGTGTCAGGTGGATCTAAGCGCTCAGGTTATAACACCTGCTAGATTATTATTATTTAACCTGCTAATCTGAATTACAACACAGATTATGCCATATTAGAGCGACTTTTAATACACTGGCGGGTGTAAGTAGGTAAGAGACAGCATGGCAGATTAGGATCTGTCCGATAATGGACACCAGGCGCAGCACGGCGCACCAGAGCTTAGTCACAACAAAGGAATCCGCTCTGCGTCCACTCCCTGTCGGCTTCCTTGGCTTTCCCGAGACTTTAAAGCCTCCATCAGCTTTATATGACGTGTCATGTTAGCCTGTCATTCATCCACCACCCATCTCCACCCAAACCCCTAATCTGAGGCTGGGGAGGCCCCCACCTCTCCCCACCTCTCCTCAGCAGAGTCCTCCTCTAATGGCGTTTTTGTATTTCTGGGTTTTGTGCTGCAGATAAAAGCAGGGAGTGCATGTCTGGATCAGTTGTTGTTGTTGTGCTGAGATGTGTGTGGTGGAGCAGGTAAACAGGCCTGCGTTGGATCAGGGAGGCAGGGTGGGGCGAGGTCTCTGGTGGAGGAGGAGGTGGATGAGCTCCAGTTACAGCAGCAGCAGAAATCATTAACGTGTTCCTGCGTACGCTCAATCGTTTCCATCGTTGCTCTCCGTCCGGTTTGTTTGTCATGCTCGATCGTGGCCTGATTAACCTCTTCAGACGGCCTCAGTCTGCTGCATCTGGAAACTTCATTCTGTGGATGTGACTTCTCGTCTGTTAGCTTTTGTTCTGTTAGCATCACTGTGTTTTGGCTCTTAACTTCTGCTTCTGTCAGCGTTTGTTCTATGTCGGCCTTTCTTAGCATCTGTTCCAGCAGCATCAGCCTCATTAGCATCTCTGCGTTTAGCTTGATTATTGTTAACGTCTGCTTTGTTCGCCTGTTCTGTTTTCAGCTCTATAGCTTCTGTCCAGTTCCCTTAGCTTCACTCATGCTAACTTCCACTCTCTAGCTTCAGTTTCCTCAGCTTTAAGGCCGTTGGTCTCAGTTTCACTAACCTTTGCTCTTGTTGTTTCGGTTCCTGTAGCCTCTATTCTGTTAGCTTCCGTCCTCACATGATGTACGATCAGTTTCTTTGGTTAATTCTTTGCTTTGTAAAACCTCAAATAGCTGATGAGCGTCTTGTTTGCTTCAGTTGAATCTCCAAAGATCTTAGAGATCTTCTTTAATGAGTCGCTGACGTCTGTAAATATTTAATATTCTTTCTCTAATTTAGTTTGAAAACGTCTGAAATGATTATGGCGGTCAGTGCACATTCATTCATCGCCCTCCTCTTCACTCTGTTGGTCTCAGAGTCTCAGATTCATGTTGTCACTCTGAAAAGGTGTTTAGTCAGACGAGGTGACGGGCAGGCTGGGTAATCGCCCGGGGCTTGGCCCTCGCTGCCGCCGCCACCGCCGCCGCCCTACATTTGATTTTGGGGTCACCTACATCCGTCAGTGTGTGTCTGTGGAGATTAGCTGTTGGCTTAGTGGTGTTGTTGTTGGCTGTACGGTGGTGAAGGCTTCACATAAGTGGAGTTAAGTGTTCCAGCAGTGACACCACACGTTAATCTGATTTAAATCGCTCTGATACGTTCTGATCAATCTATCAACTATCATCCTCTGGTTCTCCACTAAATCATCACCACATGTTTGAACTTCTATGAGTTTAACTCAAAGTAATTAATGAAAAATGTTTTTATTTAATTCTCATTAGTCGACGTAACTGCTGTTAAATAAATTATCCATCTAACACAAGCAAACTTCAACCAGTCAGATCAGTTTAAAGCCTTTAAATCATTTATTGTAGCTTTTAGTCCTGATACGGTTTAAACATCTAACATGTGTTCTAAAGCTAACACTAGCTAGCCTGACAGGTCTCCAGTAATGATTGATATCTGCTAATATTTGTGTTTTTACTGTAAGAAATGAACTTAAAGAACATTTTGATGAATAAATCAAATGAATAGAGGCTGCTCCTCAAACGTGCCTCTAGCTTAGCATAAAGACTGGAAGCAGCTAGCCTAGCTCTGTGTGAACGCCTCTGAAGCCTTACTAATTAAGAGTTATGTGTGTCAGCGACAGGAGGATGATATATTATACGTGAATATTAGACTCAGCATTCCTTGAATAACTGTAGAAATATTTAACCAGCATGAATCTACCCTTGTAGAAGAGCAGACGTCAGTTAGCGGTTAGTGCTGTTACTGTAGACGGATATTAAAATATTGCACATGAACAAAAGTCATCTGGTTGTAAAACTGTATAACACAATTAAAATGACCACATTAAAAGTCTAAATAAGGGAAGGAGTCACCTTTGGAAGTTTGAAACCGACAGGAAGCTGCAAGAAGTTTGACGTGAATCTTTTTACAAGCTGGCAGCAGCTGATTCTCTGGCCTGGAGTCATATCAGTTTTCAAGTTATGAGATATTTGTAGCGTAGGGACGAGAAGTCATCAGGGTTAAGGAAAAGTCACGACTTTAAAAGTTAAATAATTATTATTATTATTATTATTATTATTATTATGACCTATAAAAGTCACTAAAATAAACTACAGCCAGGTCATTGTTGTCGTCCAGATACAATCATGTCTTTATTGGTTCCAGCTTTACCTCTACAACACACTACAACAGTGGATATGGTTGCTAGGAAACCTCTTTCACTGGAGTTAGGAATGAATTAAACTTATCGTTAATGTAAAATGTTAACAGGATATAATACAATTGCAAAAAAAGACGATATGAATATTAATACTGATAAAAAGAAGCCAACTCTCTTGATACGCTGATGACACTGTTGTTTAAGTTATAAGCGTTGTGATTAGTTTCATTAAATTTCTCAATCAAATAAATGTTTTTTTCTAATATTATAATAAATGCAGAAAGAGTTTAGTCCACAGATTTGCCTGATAACACCTTCTATCTCTGAGTATCGTCTGTTAAATACCTGAAACCCGATGAAGGCCACAGCGACCTGAGCTGGTCCTCGGGTTACTGGATATCCAGTGTTGACCTCTGACCTCTGACCCCCTCATGTGAAAGGACTTAGCCGGGTATTTTCAGTGTGTGAAGCAAAGGGCAGAGCAACGTTTGCAGCGTTTAGAGCAGTTGATGTTAAAATAGTAACTTACTGACGTCCTTACCTTTAGTTTAGGTAGATCTGTAGTCTGGAAGCCGACCTGAACCATTCAGAGCCCACAAACGTCTGGAGTCTCTCTGTTTGGAGCTGATTCTGCTCCAGCAAAGATCTGATGGGCCAATCAGATCGCTTGGGGGTGGGGCTTAATGTGGTGATGTGTGCCGTGGAGATCAATGTGTTTACATGGCTCTGATTGGTTGGAGAAGATTCTACAGTTGTGCACATTATACAATCCATAAAAATAACACACATTTGTAAGACAGCGTGTCGCCTTCAGACTAAATGTAAATGTTTAAATGATGAACAAAGCACAGTCAGTTTAATGTTGATGTCGTTGGTTCAATCCCAGGTCTTCATCACTGGAAGTTAAACCTCAACAGCAGAGGTAACCAAACGTCTCACATGAAGAATCAATGTCGTCATCATGAATGTGGAATTAAAAAGTTCATTCTCTGAAGATGAATACCTCTCTTAATCATCTTAAAGATTGATCGTGATTTATTCAGATTTAATTTAAAATGTGATTAAAAACAGTTCTTTTTGTTTGGCTTCAGGGTTAGAGCGGTGTTTTGTGTTTGAATAGAAAGAAAGACGATTGTTTATTGGATCTGTCACTGGCTGGGTCAGCTGCTGTCATGATTAATGGCTCTGTCCTTTACCAATATCAATATTAAATCGACCTGTAACGTAATCATCATCATTTGTCCCCGTTTGAACTGTTTTACTGACAAATGCAATGCAAACGTTCATACACTGATTATAAGCTGCATGCTAATTGCTGTTAGCGTTATACGTCAACCTGTGATTCAACTGTAATCTCATCATGTGTCTGTGGTACAGAATCAGTGTCTGCTCTGATGTTACATTAATATTTAAACTTTCAAAGATCATCTGTTGTGTTAGCATTAGCCTTAGAAGCTAGTTCAGTGCATGGGTTTTACCTCTATCTACATGCTAATACTGTTAGCAAAGTCTATGACAGTTACATTCATACATTAGCATAACGGTTAGCTGTAACCTTCCCATCTTACTGCAACTGAGCAAAGGAGAACCATCCATCGTAAAGAGGTCTCATCTGATTGGCTACCCAGAGGGAGCTACCTGATTGGCCCGTGTTTTAACCCTTGTTATTTCCTAAACTGATTTCCCAGCTAAACTGGTGGACTAGCTCTTTACTCCTCTGACATTGAGTCACTTGTTGGTTAAATACATCCTGTCCTGTTAACATCAGCTGTTGTAATGTCTGTTGGGTAACGACCAAAGGAAGGAGATGAAAAATACAAGTGGTTGAAAGGAAAAGTTTGGTTTCATGTTGAATCATTGTGGTTTCTGTGTTTCCAGGACCCACGAGCTAAAGGGCCTGACTGGTTCCACCTTACATGTTCTAGTAGATGTCCATTCAGACCTTTCCTTTATCCACTGACTCTTATTCTCCTGAGTGTTTCAGTGTCTGATCACACTCACCTGATTGAGTTGGTTTGCTAAGAGAAGCAGCCTTTGTGTTTTCCACGTTCCATCCTTGATTTCATTAGGTTTAATGTGTCTTTATTAGCTCTCTGACTTACACAAGGATCCAGTTTCCTCTCTGTGGCAACCTCCCTGATGAAATGACACAACATGCTGTAGATACGCTGGTTGTGTAACAGTGGTGAAAGCTTCTGTTGTTCTCAGCATAGTTTAGATTTCTCTTTGTGACAAGGTGTCAGTGCTTCTCTGTGTGTCGTCCTGTTGTTCCTTCTTCTAACGGTGACGACACGCTAACGACTTCAGTTACCAGCAATAAAAGCTGAGGTGATGTCACCTGACGGCAAAAAGTTAGCTGAGAGGCTAGGAGGGGCTACTGTTAGCTGAGAGGCTAGGAGGGGCTACTGTTAGCCGAGAGGCTAGGAGGGGCTACTGTTAGCCGAGAGGCTAGGTGGGGCTACTGTTAGCCGAGAGGCTAGGAGGGGCTACTGTTAGCCGAGAGGCTAGGAGGGGCTACTGTTAGCCGAGAGGCTAGGAGGGGCTACTGTTAGCCGAGAGGCTAGGAGGGGCTACTGTTAGCCGAGAGGCTAGGAGGGGCTACTGTTAGCCGAGAGGCTAGGAGGGGCTACTGTTAGCCGAGAGGCTAGGAGGGGCTACTGTTAGCCGAGAGGCTAGGAGGGGCTACTGTTAGCCGAGAGGCTAGGAGGGGCTACTGTTAGCCGAGAGGCTAGGAGGGGCTACTGTTAGCCGAGAGGCTAGGAGGGGCTACTGTTAGCCGAGAGGCTAGGAGGGGCTACTGTTAGCCGAGAGGCTAGGAGGGGCTGTTGTACCGATCTGATTCTAGATTATCATGTTGGTATATCTGGTTCTGGTTCTGGTTCTGGTCTGGTTCTCTGAGTTGACCGACCAAGAAGAAAAACCTTGTCACCGACTTTTTCCGGTACCAGTTCAACAACCTACCGTCAGAGTCTGCCTCGTGTCGTGGATGTTCAGGCCGTTATCTCTAAACCACTAAACAATAATCAGTTCCTGTGATCAGAGGTGAACTCCTCTCCTCCCTCCTTTATCTCTCTCCACAGTCGACGTCTGTTGCGTCATTTCTGTCGATTCTTCTCTCTGACCAGTAGAAACCTTGAACCTTTAGAACGTGTTGACTAAGTCATTCAGACATGCTGCATTTCTTTGAATGCTTGGCTGTTTCTTTCTCCTCAGATGAGGTTTCATTCAGATTCAACCCCTCCTCTCCTCCTCCCTCCTGGGCTTCTGTTTGGTTTAATTAAGATGTGCTTGTCAAGTCCTTTGAGGTTTAACGCTCTGATTTCTGTCTCCTCTACCTTTGGTCTTTTCCTTCTGGGCTTAAATAATCTGACTTTCTGCTGCTTTCTCTGGTTTCCTCCACAGATGTACCTTCTCCTTCTAAAGCTCAGCCTCATCCTCTGATGCAATTCCCTACAGGCAAGTCCTCTCTGCTCGCCGTGTTTCCCTGTCTCCATCGTTCATCGTCTTTCTCCACTTCCTTGAGTTCACTCCTCCCTCCGTTTGTCGCCTAATTTAAGTTCACTGCATGTTTGATGACTGCTGTAGACCTTTACCCAGGATGCCTGTGGGGTTACTTGAATCTCTAACGTTGAGTTTGCCATCGCTTGTGTTGCATCGTTGCTCATGTGTGATTGTTGTAGAGTAGACTGACATGAACTTACACAAGTAGTTTGTAGTTTAATAATGATTCTTCTCAGCGATTGTTCTGACAGAGTTTGTTAAACACGTTGAAGATGTTCTATGAGAGGAATCATTATCTGTTTGCGTTTGGCACACTGGGCATGGTTTACTGACGCCAGACCTGGGGCAACAAATTATTTATGATTTACACCAACCTGCAGACAAACGCTGCTCGGTCATGACTGGAAGGTAGGACTCACTGTAGTTATTCCAAGAAAAACCATCAGTAAGACTTTAGAAGCAAAACGATTAGCATGCTTAGCTACTGTAGGTGAGTTGTGTTTGGTGTGTTGGCTAAGAAGACCTGAAGATGTACCAATAGGTCAAACAATCCAATAATAATACGCCTTTATGAAATAAAACACTACTTTTAGAGCAGATGCCAGAATTATTGTATATTACAGGATAAAACTATAAACTAATAGTAATGTTAGTCCTCAAAGCTAATGCTGCGTTCACACTGACGACAGCAAACTGATGCCCAACACTTGTCGCTATTTGACGTATTATATATCAGAGTAGAGTTTTCTTTGGTTCATTGACGCATCAACCAATCAAACCAATCGAACATCAGTTCAGACTTTCCTGGAAGACATGGTCCAAGGGTCCGACCCGCTTCCAGGTAGACATTACTTTTGTACCTTTGTTGCCAGTAGTGTGGACTCAACATTAGACAACCTCTAATTCCTTTCAAATCATAAAATATCATTCAGAAAGTTAAGGCATTTGAATATGCAGAACTGAGTACTTCCTAAAAGCAGCCACAGCCAACTCCCAGCAGCATTTGTCTGGTCCTGATAATGTTGTCGGTAACTTACCCAGGTATGGTGAGCACTGTAAGGAATGGAGTATGTCTTTGATATGTGCTGTATTGCGTTCTCCCTCCTCCCTCTCTATATTCAAGCACTTGGGCAGAGGGGTGATTCCCCTGCTCCCATCTCCCCCCTCTCCCCTCTCCACTCCCCCGACTCTCTGGAGGAGCTCTCTCTGACTGAGAGTCCCAACCAGCCCCCTACCACCGGATCTTCTGCACCCTTGGGCTCCTTCTCCACCGAACCCCCGACTACTCTTTCCAAGGATGTGCCCAGAGAGGGTGACTCCGGATCGGGTCGTAGTAAGAATGAGGAAGACCTCCTAGATCCGTTAGCTGGCCCTTACCTGAGTTTAGAGAAAGACCCAGGGCCCCATAATCCGTGTGAAGACAGCGGCGTTTCCTTCTCACCCGACGAGAAGCTCGTTAGCTCAGACAGGTCCTCCACCGGGCCCTCTCCTGTCAATCCCCAGGTGATGGTCCTTGAGTCTGACCTTGCCTCCTCTAATCCAACAGAGCACTGGGATTCACCATTCCTAACATCTCAAGACAACTCCAAGGCCTCCATGGATTCCTTCCAAAAGGACACGGCCTCCATTAGCTCCTCCAGGTTTGAGGCAAACCTTCAGGGCAACCAGTCTGATGAAGACGGTGACTTGATGTACGAGGTGAAGAAGAACAATAACCCGTTTGAGGGCTACTCTCCTCTGGCGGACAGCGGCTATTCCCATTTTGGAGAAGCAAAGTCCGATAGCAGGGCGTCCAAAATGTCAGAGAGCCCAACTCCAGATCTGGTCCAGTACGGACAGACTGGGGAATCCCAGGATAGCCCGCCATCTTTCTTGGATGAGGCGAAAACATTTGAGACCAGCAAGATGGCGTCTGACTCTCAAATGCAGTCAATGAGCCAGTTTTCACCTGGTCTCAAAGATGATGATGAAGAAGAAGAAGAAGAAGAAGAAGAGGAGGAGGATTCTGCACTGCCGCCGTCGCTTCCAGACATCCTGAAGTCTTCCCCTCTGAACCCAGAAAAAATTGACTCTGGGTCCTCTGAGGGAACTCCGGAGGAGCAGAGCCCCATCCTTGAACGGCGGATGATGGAGTCTCCCAACCCTCCCATCAATCTGTCTGCTAACAACCCGTTTGCTACTGATGCTAAAGTGTCTCTGCTGAAGGAGATGGCTGAGGAGCTGGAGGTGAGAGCTGCAGACAAGGCAAAAGTGGAAGATGACAACGGCTTCGGCGCCTTCGATCTGGTTAAGGAGGCCGAGGAAACGACCCCAATGAAGGTCAAAGAAGAGGAACCGGTGAAAATCGAGCAGAAAGATTGGTTCTCAAGCCACGAATCTCCCAAAATGCCCGAAAAGTTTGAGCCACTCGACTTCCAGAACAAAAAGACGTTTGAGGATTCGGATTCAGAGTCGCCGACTGCAGATTCGCTGTCTCCGGTCCTGGAAGCCATGGCCAAGAATCCCGCCAGCTTCCAGGTGGAGATGGAGAAGAAGGACCTGAAGATGGAAGTGGAGGAGGAGCCAGAAGTAGCCGAAGAGGTCTCTGAGCATGAAGTGTCCTCTGAGGAGTTTGAGTTCATTGAAAGACCACCCAAGGGTGTTATTGACGAGTTCCTTGAAGCCCTGGATACTTCCAAGTTCGCCTCCTCCAAGCCCCCAGAGCTACCCATGGATGACGACCTGAGCTTCGGGCTGAAGGACGTGGCGCCAACAAAAATATCCCCAGAGGTTGAAGAAGAGCCTCCAAGCCAGAGCTCCTACCTCCTCCTCACCCAGGCCTCCCCCCAGAAGAGCAAGGCTGAGCTGGAGAAACTCGACATCCAGCAGCCTCCACCCCAAGCTCCCGTCACCCATTCCCCGGTCTGCAAACCAGAGGAGGCGGTCGCTAAGAAGAGCGTCTTTAAGATGCCAAACCTGAACATAAGAGCAGGTAAAATAAACTGGCATGGAAACCATCCCCCACCTCATCCTCCTCAGTTTTCACTTCCATCTTCAATCATTTCCATCTTTTGTCCTCAAGTCGTTTTCTTTCAGCCAACCAATCAACCAGTGTTCATTTATATCCCATCACTCTCCTCAGTCACTGACCTCTTTCCTGCATCGTCCCTTTTTGTTTTCTTTGCATTTCGTTGAACATTAACATTGAAGCATTTTGTCTGGTTTAACTCGTGTTTGTTGTTTTTGCTGCATTTTGTGCATTTCCGTCACCCCTGCTCATTTTATTTTAACATGTGTTAACATGTGATTCTCCTTTTAAACGTCCTGTGAGCCACTGAGCTTTGGATTCAGATTACCTTACGCTCTGGTTTTAGCTTCTGTCTGCACAGGAAATAACTTGAGATGCAAATCTGAAACCCAGCACCAGTTAAATACCGTCAGTCGTAGCAGCCCCGCCTTGTTACTGAACGTACTGATCCAATATGTTATCTCTACCACAGCCGTCATGTATGGTTGCATCAGATTACATAAACCAAGGCTTAAATATCAAGAATCATTTAGTGGTAACCTCAGCGCCCAGTCACTTTAGAGGCCATTCATCTCCAGCTTATTTCCTCTTTAGTTATTGCAAGTCTACGTTTTACTAGTGATGACTATTTTTACTACTACAGACATAAATACATAGGGTTATGTGTTTTTACATAAAGCAGTGAAAAGATCTCAACATGTGTTATTTATTATAAAGAAAAGAATATTTTCAATATATCAGGCTTAGAAACTTAGATTTAAAGTTAGTTTTAACTCTGTTACAATTGATTTGATACAGAAACTGTATAAAATAATAATCTGATCTACAGCCTGAAAGAAGAATTTATAGTTTAGTTTATATTTATATCTGCTGCTTTTTAAAATTAGCATTTTTTTGTGTGTAATGACAGAATATAAACTTTACCTGCCAAAGAAGAAAAAACAATGAACTTTTACTTATGAAAATAAATCGTTTTCCAGTGAATCCCACAGCGTGTCCCACTGAAATGATTCCTGACGACTACCAGTAGTTTACAGTAGTTTTCTAATGCATACTCACTAGGGTCCATCATTCTGAGCACAGCATATTTGCCTTTTTGTAATTGGTGGATTCAGCTGTGATGTTTGAATCGAGGCGTCAGTCTCCCAAACTGAGCAGTCTGTTCCCAAAACAACAGATTAACTTCAGTTCCTGGATGTTTTTCCTTCATTTAGTAAATATATGGACGTCTGACAGATTCCCGTAACAAAGCCAGAACCCAGAACCACCTGGTTTCTATTTAACATAAATGTGTTTTTACTTGTTTCACCCCCAGCCTCTAAAACCTTCTGTTAAATCTCCCTGCTACACTTTATGAACGTCAGACATGGAGCAGGTTGTGGTCAGATGTTATTGTTTTCTACGTCCAGCTGATTCATTTTAGTCTGAGAATGAGGCCTTGAGGTTAATGGATGACTCAGTTAATAAATGAACTCTCAGAGCAGCGTGTCCAGGACAGACACAGACTGTAGAATTAGAGCAGTGGGACCTCCTGTTAATTAAAGCCTCCTCCTCCTCCTCCTCCTCCTCCTCCTCCTCCTCCTCCTGTCTGCATTGCGACACTGGCAGCACCACAAAGGGTTCTCCGACCCAGAAACCACTCAGCAAATGTTCCTCATTATGCAACTGGAGGTGCAGCTCCACTGTCTGAGCATAAATATTCACACAGGGAGCACGGCTCGCTGTCTGACTTTCTTTACCTTATGTTTCATTTCACTTCTAAGAATTAAAGCTCCATTATAAAGTAAAGAAGTGCACTGTAAAATGCTCCCTCCAGTTAAAGCTGACATTCTTTATTTTAACTTAAAAACAATAATGATCATGTTTTCCTGTGCTTAGATTAATATATCTACAGATGGAGCCGTATGTTTATACAGCAGCCTTACACTGCAATCTGTCACCTCACCACTAGGTGTCATTAAAACTAAACAGTGGACCTTTTAAAATTATTATTTGAACTTTATCTATTTCACTTTTTTACATGAGGCCTGAATACTGGAAATTACTCACTAAATTAAAAGTACAACTTATATTTATTTAACTGGAAAAAAAGATTTAAAAACATTGAATATAAATGAATAAATGTGACATTACATTTATACCTTATAAACTAGATTAACTACACATTAAAATCAGCTGTTAAATAAATAAATCCACACATGGACTGGATGTTTATTATCTTAGAAACTATGTGACTTCCAAAAGGTTTAATAAATAACTTTAGTCCCGTCCTGAAAACTCTGATTAAAGGACGTGTGCTTTTAAAAAGCTTTAATTTTGCAGAGAAACGCTCCAGAAAAGCTCCAGGCTACTTGTCCTCTGCAAATATTGACCATGGTTGTTTCACGTCGCCGTTGATCTGACTGTTCCAGCAGCAGTTACTGTGACTCAGGTGAAAGGTCACGTCAGAGCCGCTCAAACTCACTCATCCATCTTTAGGTCGTTTCAGAGTTCAGTTTTTTTAAAATGGAAGAAGAAGCATTTATTCTAAAGAGACCGCCGCCATCTAGTGGATAAAGTCTGGAAGCGTCTCCTCCTCCTGCAACTACAGCAACAAATACCTGAATTATTCTATGTTGTTTCACTGCTCAGAAAGAAGTTAGTTCAGATTTAACCCAGAGATTATTTTATGTTTGTAGCCTTAAACTCCTGGTTCTGTGGTTTTAGGAGGTTCATGAATAATCTGAATAATCTGACCTCAGGGTTTAGTTTGTGGACGTGAGAATGATTTAGTCTGAAGATTTCTCTGGAACCAGAATCATTCGTCTGCCTCCTCAGCAGATTTAAGATGAGAGGAGGAAGAGGAGGAGGGATGACAAAGCAGGGTGAGATGAAGAAGGGGTGAGGGAGAAAGGGGGGTGAGGAGGAGGAGGAGCTGGTTCTGCGTCAGAGCGTTGGCAGCAGACGGTCAGCTGACAGCAGGACGGACTTCATTTGCTCTCTGCAGTGAACAGAGGAAGCTTTACTCCTCTTCCTCCTCCTCTTCCTCCTGCTCCTCCTCCTCCTCCTGCAGTATCACTCTCTCCTGACTCTGTCTCTGCTGGGTGTCTCCTGGTGGAATGAGCTGATCGGACGGCATGGACAACATCAGTGTGGACAAACAGGAGCCGGCTGTGAAGCCCTTGAGAGAGCAGGGTACATCTGATCAGTAAATCTGCTTTATTTGGTTTGATGTTCATGATTTAAACCGTCTCTTCTGAACATTTAGAGTCGTCGGGTTTCTGTTCATGTGTCTCTGACATGGAGGAACTTTGGACGATCAGCTGGTCGGTCACTGTGACCAAAGGTAGACGGGGAGGAGGGGGAGGAGGGGGAGGAGGGGGAGGAGGGGAGGTTATCTGGAGGGTTAATGATTGGTTCATGATGTTTGGAAGCTTCCTGCACAGACTCAGCTCTGCATCTCATTGGTTTATTAGCTGATCAGTGTTCATGTTAGTCATTCGTCTCTAGTTTCTACTGGATTCACGGAGCTGAACTCTGTCTTTACTTCCTCCTTTTCTTCCTTTCATTGGTTTGTTCCGTCTTTCATTACGTCTTTGTTCTTCTTTCTGTTTCATTCATCCTTCCTTCCATCCTTTGCTTCTAATGTTACTTTTCTTTCATTTCTCTCATTTATGTTTTGTTTCATTCCTTTCTTCACCGTTAGCATGTGGTCATGATGCTAACATGCTAACAGTCAGTGTTGCAGCAGATCATCTTAATCATGAATCTCGTCTCTAAAATGAAATGAACACAGAGATGAACAGTTTATATTCTCATTTAAGAAGCTGTATTCTGGACAGCATCTTTCCCATCATGCACTGGGGCAGCTT